>JAULKM010000003.1:482016-494230 GCA_032355605.1 Rubia tinctorum | reverse complement strand
ATTTTTCAAGAAAATGGGATAAAATTGCAAATGGATCAAAACGGGTCGATTTGGGTAAAAATCCGACCCGACCCATTTTGGCCCGACCCAGTTTGACCCGACCCACATTGACCCAAATGGGACATTGACCCGACCCGACCCAACCCATATGGGCCGGGTCAAAACGGGTCGGGTAGGGTCGGGCAATTTGAACACCCCTACTGGATTTGTTTATAAATTTATTTGGAATGTAATAGTGGTTGAACAGTGTAAAATTTTAGTTTTTGGGCACCCTCCCTTAAGAAAAAAAGTGGGAATGGTCCTTGATTATTGAACTGGAGGGAAAAATTATCCCTCCTAAACTCCTGATTTTTTTTCTCTTTCATGGTAAACATGTAGCACGTGGGGGGAGGGGCTCAGGGGAAATTTTCTGCAGAGATTTCTCTCTATGTAGATTCTCCTGGGACAGAGAGAGTAATTTAAATCTAAATAATAACCATATTCATCCAAGTAAATCAATCCAAATATTGGTTGAGTTTTTGAATGACTCTCCCATATCTAAACTTACCATTTTAATTCTAATCAAATCAAAACTGAATATTCTAAATTCTAAAATAAAGGCATAGCCGAAATTTAACTCCTCCAACGCCAATATGACCGAGTTTATGGGATTTATTCATATTAATAAAAATAAACTAAAATGATTAAACTAACTCACTAAAAACCCATTTTTTAAAATGAGTATAGTATTATCCTCCTCAAACCCTAATTTAATAATATATTAAGAAACCATAATTCTTATCAATTTGTTTCACGCCGTCAATATGTCCGTTTTGCACCAGTTTACAACAGTTTTAATTGAGTTGTCGTCCATTGAAATATAATCACCGTCGAAGCTCTATTGCAGCCGTTCCAATCTCGGAAGTCGGAACTGTTCAATGGCGGCAGTTTGCTCTGAAATATGGCCTCGTCATTGAAGAGATTTGCACTAGTAAAAGGTTATCTTTGGTTTTTAGATACTACCTCCCGTTCTAGATCAAATTTTGAGGAACATTTTTCTTGGTATTTAAGAAATATATGTGGCCGTTAATATGATTAACTGCGTAAAATAATGGAAAATAAAAAATTGCTTTTTTAAAACTACTTATTGCGATGTTTCCAACACTATCAGCCAAAATTTGATTAAGAGCAATGTCAAGGAGTAAGTGTGCAATTTAATGTGGTAGATAGGGAGTGGTAAAATGGGCATGGGAGACAAGTGGATCAGTGAACTCTATTATTTTAGTCGTTTATCTTAATTTAGTGTGTCTAAAATTAGAGCAACGTTAATATGGGATCGGACGGAGTATACGAGTAAACAATCTTTCATTCTCATACAAGCCTGGTGAAAGAAACCGGAAAGGTATACTGCCTCTCTCGTCTTTTGCAGACTCTGCGAGTGAGTAGGCTCAGCAAATGGCTGGAACTTCGTCTGGTGCCAGTAACATTTCAGATCCACAAGACGTGGCTGACAGGAGCGGGCTAATTGGGGACCAGATGAAAGCGCTGCAGAAGAAAGCAGAACGATTGGCTAACGAGAAGAGCATCCTCAGTAAGCGTGTGGTTGTCCAGATCAAGAAGTTGATTGACATCGACGATAAGCGTGAATCCATACTTGGTGATGCGGAGAGGAAAATAATCAATGTTTCACCGGACTTTGAACGTTGGCTGGAAAAAGTTTATGTTGCGATTTCCCAAGCGGATGATCTGCTAGATTACTGTGATTATCACGTACATGATCACCTGCGTCCTCAACTTCTGGCCGATGGCAAGGCGCCCAAAGACACTGGAACAATATGCGGCGAGACGATCGATAAATATTTGGTGAGGCCAGTGAGTACATATTTGGTGAGACCGGTCGGTGCATGTGTAGCGACGGCGATGGATGCAATTTTTTTGCGCCCAATCAAAAAACATTTGGTGATGCCAGTGCATTCGTATCTGGTGTGGTTTAAAACGATCAGACGACTCAAACATATACGCTCTGTGCTAAATTTGTTATTGCAGCAAGGAAGCAATCAGATTTCAGAAGTATCCCATGGGGCTGAGAGGGAAAGAAGCGCAGCGATGCAGGGTGTGGTGGATGTTTCAGCTGCAGAATCGGAGATCGTTGGCAAGCTGGTGGACGACCTAGTTACTGGGTTGCTGCATTCAGACAACGATAAAGATTTGCCGGTGAATCGAATTGTGGGATGGGCAGAGACTGGAAAGACTGCCCTTGCTCGGTTAGTCTACAAAAATGAGGAGGTGATGTTTCACTTTGATGAGAGGATGTGGGTGCAGGTTCCCGACAACTTTGACTGGGACAAGATAGCCAAGTCCATGTTAACAACTCTCACCCGCACCCCCGTTGGTGAGGTAGGCAAGGAGCTTATTCAGAGGAACCTTGAAGCTAGACTGAAGGGGAAAAGATATTTGCTAGTGCTTGACGGCGTGTCCGAAGTCGACCCCAGTTTCATACAAGACTTGAAAGCCTGTGGAGGTTCCAAAGGCTCTAAAATACTGATAACCACTGGAAGTGAACCTGGAGATAAATCATGTTTCTTTCATGTGATGGAACTGAAGTCAATTGATTATTGTATGGCGCTGTTTGATGAGATTTCAGTTGGCGAGGATGAGGGAAAAAGCAAAACCCTCGTGAAAGAGTGCCAAGGTAACCTATTATACATAAAGCTTTTAGGGAGCCTGATGAAGCGCATGAAAGGCCGGTGGTCGGATGGTGAAGCTATTGACAAATTGATCTTGAAGTACGGCATACCACAGCTGTGCTTTGATTCCATGACTTCACTGCCGCTTAAACGATGCTTTCAGTATTGCTGCCTTTTCCCAAAAGGATGCTTGATGCGGAGGGAAGAGCTTGCGGAGCTTTGGATGGCTCAGGGATATCTCACCTCTACTGGTACGGACATGCTAGAACTTGGAATCTTGTACTATGATATCTTACTCAAGTCTGGTTTCCTGCAAGTTTCCGAAGAAGATGATTTCGACAGGCAGTCGTGCAAGGTGCCTGATCTCTTATGGGATGTGGTTGTGCCTCCGGGATCCAGGGATTATCTGAACCTTGTAGGTAAAGTGAAAGCAAAGGATTGCTCGGGAGCCGTGCATTTGTCGCTGGTCAATCGCAAGGGGAAATTATCACCATCAATGCGGGCAAAAATTTCAAAATTACGGACACTTCGTCTGGAAAGGAATGATGGTTCGAGAGAGAAGCTGCTGGGAGACATTCTAGGCTGTGCTGAAAGTCTTCGTGTCTTAATTATCGTGGATGGGTCACTTGAAGAGCTACCGAGTTCAATTGGCAAGCTTAAACGCCTCAAGTACCTTGATATCTCAAGGACTAAGGTTGTAAGGTTGCCGGAGTCGATTTGCAAACTTTATAATCTGCAAACCTTGAGGCTTTATGGTTTAGAAGATTCACCGAAACGCTTTGAGGATTTGTCGAGGAGTTTGAGGCACATCTACCTCGAAAGGGAACTTAGAAGGAACAATGTTGTTCCTCCCAGTTTGATAGAATTTGTCAAGTACTCCAAGGGTTCCTTCAAGGTGTTCATGGGCCAAAATGGGGATATTGATGTTTGGGAGAAGATGAAAGTTCCAAACAGGTGCTCAAGTATTAGCATCCATGGCCTCGAGAACGCGAGAAGTGGAACTGTAGAAGCCAAAACCACGCTTTTACTAATGAAGTGTAAGGTTGAGAGTTTGAAGCTACATTGGAGAGCTAGAAGGGAAAGCAATTTTGATGAGGACCAGGTCCTCGAAAATCTGAAGCTGGGTGACAGTTTGAAAAATCTAGCAATTCAAAACTTCAAAGGAACAGCTTTTGCAACATGGATGGGGGGCGTTGAATCAGACCGTTTTCTTCAAATGTTGGTGAAACTGGATTTGGAGAACTGCAGCTGGTGCGAGAAACTTCCGGCATTGGGGCGCCTCCGTTGCCTTAAAATCCTAAAGATTGTGAAAATGGAAAGTGTTCATGGCATTGGAGACGAGTTTTATCGTGACATTTCCCAGAGTCCCGCGTGCACCGTATTTCCAGCGCTGAGAGTGTTCATTTTGTGCCAAATGCCAAATCTACACGACTGGCAACCGTGTAGCTCTTCAGAAAAGCCATTTTCTTCCTTGGTCAGGCTTGAAGTTGAGGAATGTCCCAAGTTGGGTTCCATTCCGGATACAGTTGTGCAACGCCATCTTCTTAAGCTAAGAATCGCTCATTGTGCAACGTTGACTGCTCTACCCGCGATATTAAGAGGAGGAGGAGGAGATCAGAAGTGTCTTGCGAAAGATTTGGAGTTATTTGGTCTTCCATCTCTGCTGGACTTCTCCATTGGGGGTGCCCAAAATCTGAAATGTTTGAGGATAGGTTGCATCTCTACAAACAGCACAGGAGCAGCAGCAGTAAGCGGTTTGCCGGATATTCAAGTCGAGCATCTCTCCAACTTGACCAATTTGACTCTATGGGGATATGGCCTCAAGGAACTTCCAAATTGGATTCAATGCTTGCGGAGTCTTAAATTGCTCAAGCTCGAGTTCTCTGAAACTCTTGAAATTTTTCCACCAGGCATGCAAACTTTGAAGGAACTTAATATCTCTAACTGCCCCCTTCTGGAGGACAGATGCATGAGAGGAAGCAGGCCCGAGTGGAAGAAGGTCTGTAAAGTTCCAATTATTGTTGTCAATGGCGAAGAAATCCATCGCCCAAACATGTAAACATGCAAGTCCGGGTGTATGCAATTCAATTTAGTTTCATTCAATAAAATTTAGTAGTTGATACTAAAATACACTGAACCACGCCGTAGATGCCTCGCCATCTGTTCCCTAAACATTGAAGTGGGCTTGGTGTGACCGACTGGTGCTGCCATCACCTTGTCATCTAGGATTTCAAGCAGAGCTAACATACGACAAAAAACATGGGGATTCTTAAAGTCAGAATTCTATGTCAATATCACTAGATCACGAAGAGATAGACGTTTTACCTAGCCCAAATGAAAACGTACCTTGCACTCTATTTATGGTTCTCATAATCTCGTTGTGCTCAATGACAACTTGGTTTGGAACTATCTTATATTCCATCATCGGGTTTTTTAATGGCATCCTTGTATAGAATGAATTTCACCTACCCGAACACAAGCAAATGCATTTTATATTTTGAACAATGGACCGAGCAAGAACGATGGTCTAGGGTTTTCCTCAAAAACCTAAATTTTCAGATAATGTGTATCGATGAAATGCTATGGCTGATCTGCACCGAAAAACATGCGTTCATCAATGAATTTAGCACATTTGTTATTATGTTTTGGTTGGTTGATTGTTAGGTTTAGTCGGTTTATATTACAAGGGGTTTAGATAGACATTGTTGGTTTTCTTGTCTAAATCCTTAGTTTTGTATACTTATTAGACCTAATGGACACTATGTCCTCACGTGTACCTAGATTCCGTTTTTGTGAGATTATTGGTAGGTTGCTCGTGAGCACTTCGGTGTAGATTGTACCTTGTTTTGTGAAATTAGTTATTCCTGACACGTGATCGGATTGATGACCCGATTGGGGTTGTGTGTAGTTAACCTTCACAGTTCTAGCAACTCTATGGACGACCCCAAACTTGCCACTATCTACCTTTGTAGTAAGAACGGGAGCAACAATATAAAACTTTATCTTTGATCCAAAGCGCTTCGCAGGTTAGTTCTATCTCTCTCGTAAAAAGGTTGTTGGTTTACTAGCAATCCCACGGAGTGCGGATCAACGCCCAAGAAGATTAATGACATTTAAAACTCCATTAACAGAGGTTGATCCATTCAATTAACATTACATAGTGTTCATTAAAAACATATCCCAATGGACAGCTTCTTCAAATATGAAATCTAAGGAGGTGTAAGAAATTAGTTTGAAATGATTTTGAATGTTCGCTCTCCTTGATTAATCCATATAATTAAATTGGTGGTTTGATGTGGGGAAGGAGTGTAATAGGGGAATAACAATTTTTTAAATAGAGTGGGAGGGTTAGATTTTCGTGACGCGATGGAAGGTTAAATAGTGCAATTCACACCTTCTTGGTCACCTTGTTCGGTAGCTTCAAGGAGTTGAAGTAGAATATCTCTTTTTAGTTTATAATTAATGTTTTCTCGCTGTTTCTTTGTTTAACTTTTATTTTTTCCGTTTTCTTTGTTTTATATTCTGGTTTTAATTTGAACATACTGTGCATGGAAATTGGGTTCTTTCTTGAATATAGCATTAGGTTAAATTGCCTTGCCAAATTATGTTTTCAGGCGACCCATTTATGAAAAAACATTTTTGGATTCCGATTTATTCTTCAAACTAGGATTAGGAAAAATTCAAAATTGAAGTCGTTTTTAGAACTGACTATTAGCGATTCTGATATGAGGATCTAGAATAGATTTGTAAACTTCGGCTAGATATGACGTGGTAGCTAAATTTGGTGCGGATTATAAACTTTCATACACACAGAAAATGAAGTTGATACACCAACAGAAAAAAAATTGACAATAAAAAACAACCAGGCTACATCTCCATACTTAACAAAATGAGCTAAACGAATTGAATAGAGATGGACCGGATCTTAAGTAGTGGAGCTGTTAATTTTCTTCATTTTTTATATTTCCTTCTTGTTAATCATGAATGTGTTATTAGGTTGAGTTTTTTGTGTGCTAAGTATGATGCTATATACTCTGTTTGGTTCGAGCCGAGATGCTATGTTATTTAGCCAATGCAAAATCAGTCGATATTGTTGGGAGGTTCACAGTAGATGACAACCTATAAAAATAATATGTATATTTGTTTTTTTTGCCACATAGGCCTTAATATAAAATTTTTATATTTAGTGTCTTAGCGAAATTGAGATCAATTCATATTTTGTTGTAATAGATCATTCAAAAGAAAGTTTTGATCAATCTAATTATCATAATATAAAGGATTGGATACCCTACACACATACTTTTTTATTGATGATTATCAATGAAAAATAAATAAAAAATCATTAAATCAATACCCAATTCTTAACACTTTCTCCCTAATCACAAAAGTGATGGAGTTTTTATTTTTTTTAATTTTAATTGTTTGTTCACGATTTTTTTTGCCATGTTCCCAAAAACATTTTTCTCTATACTCAGATAAGACAAACATTAAAAACTTTTTTACCAATACAAAAAATTAAAAACAATGAATTTCCTAAGTAACCTTTATCCTCACAAGTTTCATTTGGTAGAGAAGTTCGTAAGTTACTGAATTCTTGAGATGATGGTCCACTATCAAGTGCCAGTATGCGTCTTGAATTTGAAGAGCCGAGATTTTCCCCTTCTTGTACATTTTGATTCTCTATTGTTTCGAACCAAGATTGAAGCATCTCCATCGTCGAATAATATTCATTCTTAAACTTAGACAACTCATTTTCAAAATTCTTTCGAACACTTTCTACTTCTGCATTAGATTATTGTTCCACTACTTGATCCAATTCTTCCCGTGATGTGAAAATCAAGTTCTTTCACTTTGAAAGATCATTGCTACTACGTAATCATCCAGTAGCTTCTTTCCTAATAACATTTTCATAAATGTCAATATTGGCATCAATATCATCTCTCAAATGTTCAGGTAGTTGTTGCTTCAATTCTAATAAACGTGCTATTTTCTCTTCGCTATCTGTATCTAGTTGTTTTCCACATTTTCCCTTTCTTGTATATAGGAACAAATCCGACTTGGATGGTTCTTTACTAAATTCTTGTCGTAACTCTTCTGTATCGATAGCTATGTATTTTCTTCCAAGTCTAATGGGTAGTTTCATTTTCTTTTAGCTATTTTTATTCTTCTTGCTAATAATCTTACTCCCCCGTCACAGCTCTATTTGCACTTCTACTTTTTTTGGCACTATTCTCTATCAAAGTTTTATCTCATATTCGAATAGATTTATGAACAACAATATTATCGTATATGACGTTGTTCAATTCGTCGTAACAAGTAGGTTCTAAATGTCAACTTTTAATTTTTTGTTATTTTATTTAGATAAATATATTAACGGTCAAACATATTTCATGAACAACGTGATAATGATTGCAGTGCAAATCTAACCGGGACAAAGAGAGTAGCTTCTTAGAACTCCAATAATTCACCAATATAGGCTATTGATCAGCTTCAACTCTATGTGGACGTTCGGGCAGTAGAACATGTTTGTTCACGAATATTGAATTTGTCGCTACCTTTTGTTAATTCTTCGTTCCATCTCAAACTGCACACTTAATATTTTATCACTATTCACTGTCCAACTTTGACCACATATTCGAATAGATATATAAACAATAATATTATCGTATGTGATATTGTTAGATTCGTCATAACAAGTAATTTTTCACAAGTAACTTTTTGTTTATCATTATTATATGTAATTAAATATATTAACGGATAGACAAGTTTCTTGATGAGTGTGAAAAAATTCCGTGCAATTTGAACCGGCAAAAAGCTTCCATGAGGCCGGTAAGTTTTGATAGTTGAATTACGCACACAACCAAATTTAAAATCTATTATACCAACCTGGCTGTGATGTTACCCCTACTATAAATTAATAACATATTCCGGATGAGTTTAATTTTCAACGGTTCACTTTCATACCTGACCCAATAAAAAAAGATTATTTCTATTTTAATCTTGAGGTTCATCTTTAAATATGCAGGACTGGTAGAGCTCAATTATTATCTGTTGGCTTATATGTTGACCTGACACGGAGTTTGCATATCTATGAATGACCTTGGCGGAGATGAGTATATAGGGATTAAATTAGCCAACGTTCAATAATGCTGCGAACCTTAGAATATGTTATCCTGATACAACCCAACCAATAAGTCTAATTAAATATCACATTTCTCGCATTTACACAATCTTTCATTCAATCAATTTATTTCTTTTTAAATGTTTATCAATGACCCACTCAAACTAAAAACTTAAACTCTTTGTATATTATTCTAATACCAAATATAAATAGTATATTTTAAATTATTAATTATTAATTAAATGTTATAATATTTAAATAATAATATTTTCGAATTTTGTAAATAAATTTTAGTTATTAGAAATAAAAAATGGAGTAATACTAATTACAAAGATGGAGAGTTTTTTTGAAGTAAGAAGAGAAATATTGAGTTGTACATTGAACTATGACAATATTGATCTCTATTGATAGGGAATGAAAAATGTAGTTTGCTACTGTTAATTCTATTACAAAAATATTTTAAAAAACAAATATAAAATCAGATATACAGACAAAAAATAAAAAAGATTAGATTAAATTTAATTTGGTATATTTTCAAGGAATGAGAGTGTGATACATGGCCAAACTCCCCATCCTCCCTCCTTTAATTTCATGATCAGTTTTGACCCTTTCTTTTACTAGGGTTGAGCCGGATTGTTTTGTTTCCCTTTTTTTTATTACCGTAAATGCGGTGACCGCATGCCAGCGGTCACTGATAAAACTAGTCTTATTGTTTGAGAAGATTAGTGATGGGCCCACATTCGTCATTAAATACCCATAAATGGCTACTCAAAGATAGAGATTTATAGTGTCTAATTACTAAAAAGTACTCTCTCTGTCTCATAAATATTGGTCTATTTACTTTTAACACAATATTATAGGAGAGGTGATGTGGTGGAGAATAATTGTGGAAAAGTAGACATATTTTGAGAAAACAGTGGATGCAATGTCAAAGTTGTTAAATTTATGAAGGACATTGTGGAAATTTAACAAAAGATTCTTTCCCATTATAAGTAATTTCCAATGTAGGCAATTAATTGTGGGACAGACGGACAAAAAAGGAAAGTAGACAAATATTTATGGGACGGAGGAAGTGGATAGCAGTAAACTAGAGTGTTTTCCACTAAGATCTAAGGGTTTAAAAAATGTATTCACAAAGTTCACACACAAGCATCACCCCATCACTAGTGGAGAGTGTTTGGTTAAAGGCAACAATCAAAGACAACTCCACCGTTTATCCAAAGAAATGTCTTTCAGAAATGGTTCTGAATTCGGAACCAGTTATGTAAATCGAGAAGTTTAATCAAAGGCAGTTTTCAAATGAACTTCCTTTAATTGAGTCTCATTAAAGGCGATTGTGTAAAACTACCTTCTATTGACCGAGGTTCCGAGTTCGGCACTAAAAAACTCATTTGTCAAACTAATTTAACTCAGGGCTTCATGAAGAACTAATGTAGTACCACTTTAGCACTTGAAAATGTATGAATATTTCTTCAATTCTATTACGTGAATGAAAGAAGGGTGAATTTGGTTTGAAATGTATTGAGCGTTTTTGTTTTGTTTTTGTGATTTATTATGATGCTTGAGTTGCAATGATGCTTGTAAATGTCAATGTTTTGTGTTGTACCATCTTGACGGGGCTATAAAGGTCAAATAATATAGATAATCAGATATGGATCGAATTGAATTGATTGGTAGGGACTTTAGAAAATCACTTGATTACATCTCATTGGTAGAACCTTTTATTGTGTTAGCTTTTGAACATGCTAGCAACAAAAGCGTGGGCAAGCACGTTGCCCATGCATCGATAATAGGAATTATGTATTTTTGGGTAGGAATAAGTTACGTGAATATCTTGTTATGTGAGCGTTTCAAACTGGCTACACTTCTTGGGTGTGGCATAGGGAGGCTGACACGGCTAGGGATGAAGCGGTAAGGAATCCGATTATAGATATGAATGAAGGATTCCAGGAGATGGTGGAGGATGTTTCTAGAGAATTCCATGCTAAACCGGAGTTCCTAGAATCTTTGCATAACGATAAGAGGATGGCACTGTACAATAGGTCGAAATATTCAAATGATGAAAATGATGAATTTGCAAAGTAAAATGATGAATTTGAAAGTAAAATATGGGTGGACTGATAAAGTGATGACGGAGATTCTTGATTTTTTGGGGAATTGCTTCCAGAAGGTAATCTTTTGTCCGACAGATTGTATTCTGCAAAAACAATTCTATGTCCTATGTGAATTGAATTGAACAAAACCCATGCATGTTTGAATGATTATATGGTGTATAGGGGAAACAAAGATGAGGAACAAGATAAATGTCGGGTCTGTGGTGAGTATCGGTACAAGTTGAAGCGGGTTAGGATTGTGGTTAGTGCAGAAGTTGAGTTGAATTCAAAAAAAATGGCACATGCTAAAGTTTTATGGCATCTACCTATCATTCCCTAGTTGAAGAAGTTGTTCGCTTGCAAAAAAAACTTTTGCGATGGCATGACGAAAGAGATCAACCGACTGATGATGTGATTAGTCATACGTTGGACGGTAAGCAGTGGAAGAAGCTTGATGCTCTGCACCGTGAGTCTGGTACAGAGCCCCAACATTTGAGACTAGGCCTTTCTACCGATGGAATGAATTCACTTGGTAATATGAGTAACACACACAACTCTTGGCCTGTTTTAATGGTGATCTACAATATTCCATCCTAGTTGACAATGAAAAGGAAGTACATATTGTTATCTATGATGATTTTGGGGCCTGATAAACAGATAACGACATACATGTCTATCTTTCTTCTCTAGTGAATGATTTGTTGACGTTGTTCCACTTAGGTGTCCACACGTACGATGGAAGTGCAGAAGAATTATCACATTGAATACATTAATGTTTTGTACCATAAATGATTTTCCCGCATATAAAATTTTTCCAGGGTACTCGATAAAAGGGCCCTTTGTGTGTCTAGTGTGTCAGAAGCAAACAACATTTTTTCAGTTAATGCACAGGTGTAAAACTACTTATCTAGGCCATATGTGGTTTCTTCCTGAGGGGCACCCATGGAAATCCACAAAAAAAAATGGTTCAATGAGGAAGTGGAGAACAGAGCCTGACCATTACCATTTACACGTGTTGAAGTTTATGAAAGAGTAGGGGAATTTCCTGACGATTTTGGGAAGACAAAGCGCAAAGCAGCTTGTGAAGGAAGTTGGAAGAAATGCTATATTTTTTTCAGACTCATTTACTGGAAGCACTTGGAAATCAAACATTGTCTTGATGTAAGGTACATTTACAAGAATGTGTGCGATTCTTTGGTCGGGGACATTGTTGAATATCCAGGGTAAAACAAAAGATGAGTTAAAGGCTCGACTTAACCTAGTCGACATGTGAAGTAAGTAGAGTTTGGGGGACGTAAGAAATGGTTATGATTTTTACTACCCCAGGCTTGCTA
>JAULKM010000003.1:462056-473471 GCA_032355605.1 Rubia tinctorum | reverse complement strand
AGAGAAACTATGTCTAGTCTGTTTTGCTCTATGACACACAAAGCAAGGCATAGAAGTATTATTTGTGCTAAAATCAAGAGTAGGAATAGAAGACAACACCGTACAGGATGGATGGCCAAGACGTTAATGCCATAAATCAGATGTAGAAACTATAGCAACTGTCGGAACTGACTGCGAGATATGAGATTAAGCACGTGTATCTAGCAAACGAATCCAATAACCCCCTCCCCCCGTTGTTCACCCACGCTAATAACAGTCCTCGTACTGATTTTCTGTAAAATGCAATAATTTTCAGTAAACAAAACTAGACATTTTAAGGTAGACAACAATCTAGAGCATGATAATAAGTTGCATCGTAGTGTAGGTATATAAAGCACACGAAAAAAGTGATATCTCCAAAATGTAAAGAATCATAGTGTGCCACACATGACAAAGATCCATCAGGCAGTAATACATCAATAGAATAAGTAGCGGCAGTAATGTTAATTAGAGAACCTTTGTCACCATTCATGTGATATGAGGCTCCTGAATCGAGAATCGAAGGTAATGTAGGCTTAAGTGGCCCATGGTCAGAAGGGTAATTTAACAGATTAAATATATTAAGGATCGTACTCCATTGGTCGTCAGACAGAGAAGGGCCAAAATCAGATCGGGTAGGGCAGCCGGAGGCCGCATACGCAAATCCTGGCGAGGAGGTGACGGCGCCGGCGAAAAAAACTATTACACTATTTTTTTTATTTTTTTATTTTTTTTATTTTAATTAATAAATAAATAAATACCAAAGATTGCCGAAGAGAAACAAAACAGAGAGAATAGTAGCAAGTGGCACAGGCGCGTGGTTACACGCGTTGGAGGATGTAGGTGCGCTTCTCTTCAATAGCGCGTGAAAACACGCGCTTCTGGAAGGAAAGGTGCAATGTCAAACGCGCGTGATTGCACGCGCTTCTGGAAGCAGGTCGCGCGCGTGAATCTCACACGCATCTTGTCTTTTTGAGTTGGAGACCGGACAGAGTAGCATCGGTCACCGGGAACTGAAGCAACAAGACCGGACGGAGTAGTGCGCTTCTGGATGCAGGTCATGCGTTCACCGGAAAAGAAAGAGCTTGATCGGAGAAAGCAAGAGCTTGATCGAAGAAAGAAATAGCTTGATCGGAGAGCAGATTACTGGCGGCGGGCTGGTGGTGGTGAACCAGTGGCCTTTTTTTTTTGTAAGGCAGCTCGAATCGTCGGCGCGTGGTGGTCACCCGTGGACAACGGTGGCGGAGGCGTTTGAGGAAGATTTAGGACGAAAAATCTAGGGAGTTGGGTTTCAGGATTTTAGACTCTGATACCATGTAAAAAATAAGGGTAATAATGTGTTTGTATTCATGTTATGAGTTACATTATATAGAGGTACAAGGAACTAGACAGAAAAAGAAATCTAATCTAATTACAATTTCAAGTAATATTCACGTAATATTTGCTTATTCCTTAACAGATTTGCCCACTAAAACAAACTTAAGCGGTTTCTCAGCAATCAATTATTCAAAATTAATCCCCGAAAACTTGCATGTCACCAAGGTAGTGACTGATGGATGACACTGAACAGGTTTGCAATCAAGGGAGGCAAGGAACAAAATTGACGACAAAAATCTATCAAGGTACCCACCATATTCAAATGAAGCTGAACATTTAACAAGCATTATTGATGGGAAGTTGGCCTCGCTTGCGCCTCACACTTCCAATTACGGCACAGTTTGTATTTATAAAGTGCCTCAGAAACATCGCAATATGCATCCCCAAGCATATACTCCTAGGTCAATCTCAATTGGTCCTCTTCATTACGGCCAAACACAGCTACAACGCATGGAAGAATATAAGCTGAAATACCTGAGCAACTTCCTGAACACCTTCCAAATTCCTACATGGCTGCTAGCTTCATTCGTCCAAAGACAGGAAAAACTTGTCCGTGCGTGTTATGAAAGTAGTTACATCTGTAACCTGAAAGGAAGTGGCGGACCAGTCGAACTAAGTCAACTGATTCTGCTGGACGGAGTGTTTATGATTGAGCTTTTCTTGAAAAACCATTTTCAAGAGATGAGAGAGAGTGATGACGTAATATTTGAGAACTCGTGGGTGTTGAAAGACGTATCACATGACCTGTTACTCTTCGAAAACCAGCTACCTCTAGGTTTTCTGACTTCGCTGTACGATAGTTTCGTGTACGGGAATCTTAACAAGTTTCTGGAAGGCAATGCTAAGGGCGCCCCATCCTTCATTGAGCTCGCCCAGGAATACTTCAAGAATGTGGGCAACACAGGAAAACGCGCTTCCAGTTCTGGTCTCATTGCCATGTCAAGACATTTGGTTGAGCTTTTGGCGAACATTCATACTGATGCAAAAGACGGAGCTGCAGCTAGGCGAAGCATGAAACACGGAGATCCCCACCAAAAACGTCCGATCAAGAAACGAAAACGAGGTAAGACGTTCAAATTCGCCTATTGCCCAAATGCCACTGAGCTGTTAGCCGCGGGAGTCAGGTTTCTGCCCGGGGACGATACGCATCTTTTTCGTATCGAGTTCGACCCACAGAGCGGAAGGTTAACGATTCCAAAACTGCTCGTAAATGATCTAACGGAGACCTTTTTCTGCAATCTCATAGCCTTCGAACAGACTGGGTACGACTCGAGGTCTATTACAAGCTACGCTATCCAGTTAGACAACCTGATAGACACTTCAAAAGATGTGGATATACTCATTAAGCACGGGATAATAGAAAATCAGCTTGTTAGCAGTCAAGAAGTTGCAGATGTTTTCAACAACCTCTACAAAGAGGTGGTGACAGACCCCGACGAATTTAGTTATGACGCAATTTGTCTTGAGCTGAATGCCTATAAAAAAAACAAGGCGCATGTGTTGAAGGCACAGTATAAGAAGACCAAGGCAGACATATCACAGAAGTATTGCAGTACTCCATTGTCAACCATTTCCATCATTGCTGCAACCATCGTGATTTTTCTCACCATCGGACAAACAATATGCAGTGTGATTAGCACCGTGCGTGGCAACTAAGTGTATGTGAAGGTGCAGAAGGTGTAACTAGCCCTTCCAACAAACATCTTCTACTCTTTAGTGAGCGGATATAATCCCCCTACGTATGCGATGCTATACCATGATTGAACTTGTGTAACAATGTTTCTTTTGCAGTAACATGCAATACTATCACTCTGTTGACACTACGTTATTCTGTTCCTGTTTGTGGACACATTTGTTTCAGTTGCCTGTTTTACTCAACAGTTTGTAATCTTCGTATAGCATCACGCAAAGTGTACGTTCTCTTGTTTTAAAACAAAATATAACGAAAAATTGCTGCCTCGATTCTCTTCTCGGTCTCTTTGCTTTGCATCACATTCATAGAAACTCTCTTAGATCGAGACATACTACACTACTGCTTTGAAATTCTCTTGGACAGAGAGGCAAATGTAACAGCTTGAAACTTCCTGGAATGCAATTTGAAGTTTTAGGTTGGGTTTGGACTAATAAATTAATAATGGTTGTGAAATTTTTAATTAAATATTTATCACGAAGTGTATAGGAATTTGAAGGGTGCCAACACAAAAGAACTAGCTAAATCTCCGGGAAGAGAAACGGTTGTCGCCTGTTGTTTCCCGTCATTTTTTAGTCGGTCCCCATCAAACTCCGTTGGTTTTGCGACGCCTGGCAGGAATTGCCGGCGTTTGTTTGGGGAAGACAACGGCATTGGGCTTGGATTATGTTTGGGCAAGATGACAGGAATTTCCGGCCACTGACAGCAATGGGCTTGGATTATGCTTTCACCGCCCAATCCAACTTTATACTTGTTTTTCAATTATATAACAATAAATCAAATTAAAATTTTAAAACATCAAACTAAAATGGTTAAAACATCAAATAAATATAAATATTGAATTAAATTATTTAAGCATTACATAAGTGAAAATTAAAAAACATCAAATAAAATAGTGCAAGTACAAAATGAAAGTTAATGCTAAATATACACACCAAATTAAAATATTTAAACATCAAATAAAAATACTAAATATGAACATCAAATTTGAATGGTTAAACATCAAATAAAATTACTAAAAATACACATCAAAATTTAAATAGTTAAATATCAAATAAATATAATTAAAGATCAAATGAAAATATTAAAAATAATCGTCAAAATATTTAAACATCAAATAAAATGTTAAAATACGCATCTAATTATAATAGTTTAAAATGTACTAATACAATGAAAAATATATTATATTAAAATAGTTAAATATCATATAAAAGCACAAATAAATTTTAAAACTTGAACCAAAATGTGACACTAATATCGAAAAATAAATATCAATATTAAAATTTAAAAAAACTAATTCACGTTGTACACTATTGAAAACATGAGAATACATTAAATAAAAATCTAATATTCGAAAATAAAAGGCATCAATATCAATTTTTAAAAGGACGTGATGAAAAGTTAACACATCAATTAAAAAGAAATTATAAATTAAAACATCAATTAAAAATAGTAAAATATCTCAAACTAGAGTCAAAATAAGTAGGTGTAGAAACATGACATTTACATTATAAGATTGATATTTAATTTTAAAATACATTATTTTGGTGGGAAAAAGGACTTTTAATAAAATATTTTAATGTTTGGTTGAAACATCAAATATTGATAATGAAACATCAAATCCGATAGTATAAAGCCCGCATTGCGCGAAAATAAGAGAAAATTATTCTGCGAATTTCTCTGACCCGAATTCTTGACCTAAGAGATTTTTATAACTTGAAATCATTAATTCCCCGATTATTTATACCCAGCATCCCAAAAAATTGGTATTTTCACACAAATCCCCCTTACTCTCCAAACTTTCTTTAATTACATTTGGAACTCCATCTCTAATTAAACTTTATTATATTGCACATTAATCTTTGGTCTTGTTATGAGACGGTCTTATGCAAGGCTTTGTTATAGAGACATCAAGGCATGCATTGAACAAAAATGTACATTAATTTTAAAATATCAAAGTGTGCACTAAAATGTGACATTAACATCGGGGGAAATAAAAGATCAACACTAAAATTTAAAAACTAATTCATACTATTTAAGCATTAAGAATACATTAGATAAAAATCTAATGTTCAAATATAAAATACATCAATATTAATTTTTAAAATAGCATGTTGGAAAGTTAACACATCAATTAAAAAGAAAATATAAGTTGAAACTTCAAAACTAGATAATAAAATATCCCAAATTAGTGTCAATGTAAGTAAAATGTGAAAATTTAAACATATAAACACAAGATCTACATTAAAATATTCAAATTCAACTTAAGCACATGATTTTAGTAGGGAAAAAACGTTTGGTATAACATCACAAGGATTTATTGAAACAATCAAGTCCGATAATAAAAATGCGCGCATTGCGCGAAAGTGGGAAGTAAAATTGACCCGCAAAATTTTTGACCCAGATTTTTAACCCGCAAGATTCTTATGATCCGAAATCATTAATTCTCCAATTATTTAATCCCAACACCCATATCCCTCCTTCCTAGCAGATTAGTGTTGTTGATTAAAAAATTGGGACACATTTTCCATATATATTGAGTGTCTCACATTTAAATTGAAAAGGAATAATTATGTTAAGTTCAAAATTTAACTATCTAAGAAGAATAATATGAATCATGAAAATAATTAATTTAGTTAGAAATGAAAGGAAAAAAAATATTCTCCTAAATCACGATCATTAAATGAGTAATGATATTTACAGTGAAAATTTATAGTGAAACCATAAAGTGAATGATGTACATTAACGAAAAAAATATTTTATTCTAATTAATGACATATCTTGATTAATGGTGTATTTATATCTTATCAATGACACCCCTTATGATGAAAATTACAATATATATATATATATATATATATATATATGATTATAATCTAAAGTCCAATAGGAAAAGGAAACTAAATTCTAGAAATAAATTATCATCTATAACATTTCTTACAAGAAAATGATTTCTATAAGGAAATTACTTTCAATAACAATTCCTACAAGATTTCTTACAAGAAAATGATTTCTATAAGGAAACTACTTTCAATAACAATTCCTACAAGAATAGGATTTCATCTATTTCATTCATACCCCTCATCAAGTTGGAGTATGAGGATAAAATGTCCAACTTGCGAAAAATATTCCGAAATTGCTAACCGTTAATAAGAGTTCAAAAAAATAGTTTTGGTTAAAGAGTTGCTATAGAGGGATTCAGGTTCAGTAGCAGTAATAGTAGAAGCAATGGATAGCAGTATTAGCAGCGGTGGAAGAACAATATTCAACTCCATAAGCAATAGTAGCAATGATAGAAAAGTATTCAACTTCATTAGCGGAAATAGCATCGCCAGAACAGTATTCAGCTTCAGTAATAACAGTATTTGAGTAGATTTGGGTTTGGCAAATTGGCAGATTCAAGAATACGACCAAAGCAAAAGAAAATTAAAACATTACTGGGCAAATAGTGAGACTGAGATAATCTCAAGGGTGCAAGTAGCATGGCGACAATAGTGGAGTCGGAAGAACCACAACAGCGGCGGTGATGCATCGAAACTCCAATGACAATGCAGGAACGATTTCTTAAAAAGCATGACCGGTTGGAGAGCAACGACGGCTGTAGGAAAGACACGGTGGCAACGGCAAGCTAATTTTGGATTTTAGGAATTTTTACAGTTTCGGAATTTTGGCTCAAATACCATATTAGAATCATGAAATCCTGTTATAAAACCAATTGGTACTACATATATACAAGTGGCTCATGATCTCATATGCTAAGCAATTATTTCATGAACCACCAATGTGTGACTCTCAACACCTCCTCACGTGCAGCGGTATTATTCATCGCACAAACGTAGATAAAAGGGGATCACTAGTCTATAAATGGAAATATACATCCACTAGGCTGATCAGACCAACCTTGAGCTCCAATACAATAATTATATATATATATATATATAATATTTGATAATACAATCAATGACACATCTTTTTCATGTGCGGTGAAGGAAGCTGAATTTGACGATTTGACCAAACGAAATGACAATGACTCAGCATTTCTATTAGTTAAGTGGCCAAAAGTGAATGACATTTAGGGGCCACATAAATCGGTGCCATTAAACTAAACTAGACAGTGTGACTGCACTTTGTGCCGTTTAGCCAGGACCCGTGGCAACAATCAACGATGATTTTGCAAGCTTCCCAGAGCAAAAGAGTTGAGTGGCCGGAAGAGGAGGATCAGCTTGCTTTGGTGATGCATTTTTCTTATTTGAGACAAAAAAAGGGGTTAAAGAATACTCCAAAATATAAAAGAGAAGAGGAGATTATAAGCATCTCACTGCTTTCACTCTTCTTATTCTTTTTGGCACCTTCCGCAAAGTCCCACAAGCAAAAGGCCAAGATTGAGTATTTCATGCATACGACTGTTCGCAACAATGGGTAGTTTAAACTTCATACAGGGGGTATTCTTACAATCCTATAGTTCTTCTTTATCAAGAATACCCAGATCAAGGATTCACAAGCTCTGCAGGCCAGCAGCGGCAATGATGTAGCTGTGACAACAAATAATAGGTTATTAACGAATGAATCGACATACCAATCTATGTATCGGAGTATTACCATTTTCGACTGACATATGAAACAAGAGCTAGAGTTGTACACAATCAATCTAGGCACGTCCACAAATAGAAAGGAATCAAAGTTCAACACGGTTTGTGTACAGTCCTTGCAATCTCCATGAGTACATTAAAGCTGTAAACATCATTTTTCACATTTAACGTACCAGTGCATGCTTATTCTGGCACAATATATCTAGTATGGGAATGGGGTGCTATTAAACGTATACTCAGGATGAACAAATTAAAATTCCAATAAACAGAAACATTTTAGATTCCATTACACGCTTTACATCTGCTTTCACCTAACATAACATTGCATCAGACATTTTCTTTGTTGTACTGTAAGTTGTGGACCTGTGGTGATTTTCTTCTACCCAAATTTTCACTCTGTTTTTTTTCATTTCAATTTTAATCAGAGTCTTGTGCAACATGAGTAGGAGCATTAACTGAGAAATCCAATCAAAATGTTCCTAAAACTCAAGGGTTCACTTGTCCTTATGACACAGATTCGATGCTAGCTTGCTTTTCTGGGGGACACAACCCTTAAATGCTAATACAATAGTACTACTATGAAGACCTACCTTAAAACCCTGAAAGAGAAGGGCACAACATAACAAGATCACAGTACCCTTATTATCCTCAGATACAACATACCCATTACCTAAAGGCATAAAGTCCACAACGACAACTCGATCAGAGAAACAAACCAACACGCCCCGTTTGAACCTACTACAAAATAGGAGCATGTATAACCCAATCTTTGCCGAAAACACAAAATGGTAGTCCACGACTTCTGGAACTACATCAGAATCCTATCTATGGCTTCTTGATAGATAAAGCAATATAAATGTTTACAACACGTATTAGATGTAACACGAATTTCTGCCACAACAATTTGATTTAGTTAAACAAACCAACTAACGCAACCCTTTTGGCCCGACTACAATGTGTGTAAAGCAAGTCTATGATATATCATCACAACTGCCGTAGCTTAAGTGAAACCTTAATTTAAAGCACGAGATACTATTAATAATAAGCTAGAATATTACTTCCCAAGAAGTTTGGAAGATCAACAAACTGAAATCACATAGCAAGTTCCTTATTAAAGGGAATTACTATTTCCACAACTGCATCCGAGTCTAACAATGTACAATCATCCTTCTTTCCCATTGTTTTCCAGGGTAAATTTCTACTAATTCACTTATCTATGTAGATTAAAACAGAAAATTTCAAATTAGGAAAAAAGTATAAACAAATGAATGTGCTTTATGCCTATGCATGTCCATACTACAAACGCAAAGAAAGTTCTACTGACAGCTCAAAATCACAAAAAAACAAGTTAATTGATGAACTCAGAACAGAAATAACAGAAGAACAGAAGAAAAAAAACACAGATTATGAAAAGTTTCAACTGATAATAAGTAGCATCATACTTGTAAACTTCTCAAGTGCGTTCCATATCCTGAGCCTCCAGCTCCTCATACAAAGCATAGTTGATCCTAAACCATAGAGACAGATGATAAAACAGTCAGCAATCATACCAACAAAAAGAAATTCAAGAATTCCTTAATTATGTCCAATCAAGCTCACTACAGATAGATATCTCTGCCAATACCGATTCTCCTCAGCTGGAGGCAGATTCACACATCTCTAACCTTTTCTTTAACACAGACACTCTCTTCCAACCTCACAAAATCTAACCAGGCATCATAAATCAACGGATTCTTCCTCACCTCCTCCTCATACTGATACCTCTGTTTCCCAACAATGGCATTCTCAATCCCCTCCTTATTTCCATACCGCTTCTCAAACTCCACGAACTTCCTATACAAATCCTCCGCACTCCCTCTAGGTATATGATCAAGCACAAACTTATGAATAAACTTCGCCCTCTCAACCTCCTGACACTTCTCGTCAAACCCCGCGAATGCCACAAACAACTCCTCAGCCTGTTCGTCATCACCTAGCTTCTCAACTGCCCTCTCGGGTAAAATTACTAACATCAGGTCTACAAGATAATAGAGAAGGTAAAACCACTAACATGAGGTCTACAAAATTGCGTGACTTAGAACAGATATCAAACACCTAACGTGCAATCCAAAAAAAACAATTAACTAAATAAATGGAGGGGGTGGAAACCATCAGAACAGGGTAACAACAAAGTAAAAGAACCCTATAAATTAACAAACCCTGTGTCAAGCAGCAGAAATCGAAGGAGTAAAAACACCAATTAAATTCAATGAATGCTGATGCAGAGACGTGGGAAAACAAGAGAGGCGAGAAGGAGACACGTATCAATGGCTTATCCAGAGGTCAACAGGTCATCCTTTTAAGAATAAAGGACTTATTTCTACACCGAGATGCTATCCTTCCATTGAAGAACAAAGGACTTATTTCTACCCCGAGATGCTATCTTCTTTTGAAACTTGCTTTCTCTTATCGGTAGTCATTTTCCTTCTTTTAGGAGCTGGGTGGTTCTTCTTAATAATCTTCTTGCTTTCAGTGTTTCTTGCAATAGACCGCTGCATTATTCGGACTGGAATCCCTCCCAGATCGAAGTCTTCTTTCAATGACCTCGTCAAGAACCTGAGGTCTGTATCTGAGAGCTGCTTCTTGCTGCTCACAAATGCAACAAAAGTGGGTGGTCTGGCCTTAACCTGAGTAAAATACTTAATCTTCGGTTGAGCAGCTTGATCCTTCCAAGAATGTCTGCTCATAACCTAACACACCAAGATTGCTTAGTGTATTTCTCGTGTAATCTGCCCAAGAGCAAGAAGTCTGATAGTTACCTTTAGCAGCCAGCGATTAAGGCGGGCTGTTGTTAACCTTAAACACCATTTTTCATATGTGTCGTCTACTTGGCGCATTACGGAAAGTCTCCCTTCTCCTTCCAAGGCTGATGTGAATACAACAGGTATCCCTGTTACCTGTACCAGATTTGCAGATGCATTCAGTTTAAGAGGAGTGCAGTCACCTATCATGGATATGTCCCAATAGTAAGTGTTTGCATGAGTCATAACTTCCTGGAAAACAGAGAATTACAGGATACAAAAGTCTCAAGGCAAATCAACCTTATGGTGCCACTTAAATACATTCGAAATGAGACAGTGGAGAGGATACAACTATAAAAGTGCCTCTAAGTTCAGATACTGGATCATTTTACCAAGTCAATACTAAGTGAAAATCAACTTAAAAGCTTCTACAGACGAACCTGTGGTATAACTGTCTGAATTTCTTCAGGCACTGCCTTAATAATAAAATCGTGTTTTTTCTTATCATCTTTCCCTTGAAAAAGATCCATCTTGTTCACGATAACAACTAAACCTCGCCCTTCCTCGACTGCTCGTCTTGCTATGACTACTTCAGCATGCTTCATGCTCCTCCTTGATTTGGAAATCTAACAATCAAAGAATCATAACACATTCAAATATAAACTGAAGGTTGATGGTCAGTTGTAGAACCGACTATGAGATCACACCCAACACAAAGCTGCTATCAACAAGCTAATTCCACTGAGATTATCGAAAATGAATCAACATATGCCATATCAAGCTACTTCATAAAGGAAAGAGTATTTCAAGGCAAACCTCTTCAGCATCAAGAACCAATGCAACTACATGGGCTCTCATTAAGTGTTTCCTTGATTGCACTATGCTCAAAGATGATGGTCCTTTCTCTTGGGGTGCCCTTTCCAGCCAACCTGCAGTATCAACCTGAACAGAAGAAGTTAAT
>JAULKM010000003.1:445466-461956 GCA_032355605.1 Rubia tinctorum | reverse complement strand
ATATCTGCACTTTCAGTTATCAAAAGGTTATATTGGCACTTATGTCAAGTAAGTAGGGTTATAAAAGCACTTTTCTCATTTTAAAATTAAAAAAAATAATAACAAACCCACGCCTTTCTATTACTGGTGCCACTATCGCCCTTCTTCTGCTGGCGCCACCACCCATCAGCCTCCCCTGCCCACTCCCACCTCCCATCTTGAAATCCCAGATCCCCGCCGGCAACAACCGATGCCATGTCTGGAAACGCCACGCTCTCACCCTAACCCTTCTTCTCCCACCTCATTTTTCCAACGAAGAAACCCTCCGACGAAGAACCAAGGCTGGGCAAAGGAGAATCGAGGCTGTGAGGGAAACGAGAACCTGGGCGGTGGGGGAAATGAGAACCGGGGAGGTGGGTGAAATGAGAGTCGGGCGGTGGAAACGAGAGCCAAGGAGCGACAGTCAGACGGGGGGAAATGAGAGGCGGTGGAGCGAGAACTGGGCGGGAGGAAACAAGAGACAGCGGAGCGAGAGCCGGGCGGGGGAAATGAGAGCCAGGTCGCTAACATTGCTAGTTGGGAAATGAGATCTCCGCCGCTTGAACTCTGCCCTTCGTCCTACCGCTCGCTAGTTGTCCCGGCGTCCAAACTCATCGTCCGACCATCTCCATACCTCAACGTCCTGCCATCTCCAACGCACTCCGTCCTCTTGTCGTCGTCCAGCAGCACCATCGTTTACAGATCGATGAAATCCGTTCTTGGCGTCCAACACCACCGACGACAGGTTGCCGACTAAAACTCGCAATTGGGCCCTTCAGAAATGAGCTCAGATCCCACTGCTCAGTTTTCAGTTCACCATCGAAAAATTCAGCGCCACTTTGGCTGGATTTGGGCGAAAATTTTGGCAGAAAGAAGTCGGGATTTCACCAGGAAAATGCTGGAAATTTACCAAGAATGTTGCCGGAAAATTCTGAAATTAAATTCAGAAATAAAACTTTATTTTTTAAATTTTTTAAATTAAATTCAAAATATGCACTGTATTTTAGAGGTAAAAATACAGAGCGTAGTTAGTAAAATACATGTTGTGAAACAACGATGGGTAACATGAAGATTTATGGTTTAATATCCAGTTTTAAAGGTGGTTTTGATTTTCACAATTAATCAATTTTAATTTTTCACTTTTAAAGGTAGTTTCTCAATAAAATCGATTCTATATACTGTTGGACATATCATTTTCCAACATATACATGATCATTTCATTAATATTTTTGTTCATTCCATCCTTATCCCTCCATTATCATACATTCTTCTTTTTATTGATATCTCCAAATGCTTAGTAGACTAGGGATAGGTATGGATTTGGAAACCAATCCATAGCCATAAAGATTCGGCATGCACTAATTTTAAGATTTATCGGGGTTGGGCTAGGCTGGACTTGGATTCAAATTAAAATATGGATCTAATTGCATTTAAAATATTGAGACCCCACCTGAACCAGATCCGACCCATGTACATTTTTATATAGTTCTTAAAATTTATAAAAATAATATATGATGATTTTTTCACTACGGTTGTCGGGAAGAAAAGTTTGATGGGATAGCGGTGACGATAGTAGTGTGGTGGGTGACAGTTGTGTAAATTCTTTGTTTATGGTGGTAATGTTTAGTTTGGGGTTTTGCTAGGTGTGGCGGAATGAGGCGGTGGTGTTGCTAGATGTGTGTGATGGTGTGTTCTAATGAGGTGCAGGTCAGTGTGAGGCGTTAGTGGTAGTTCTGTGAGAGCGATGCTGCTATTGGGTGAGGTGAGTAGTGATGAAATTGAGTAAAGCAGGTTGTGGTCCTATCGTGCGTATGGATGGAAGTGTGTTGTGGTGGTTATAAGTCGTGGTTGTGGTAGTGGTAGTGTAAGATATAAGGGTACTCTCGTCTTTGGAATATTAATAAGGATGTCATGGTTAATTTCATTTATTTTTACTAGAATAAAAAAAATTGAGAGAAATAATTTTTCATTCAAATCAATCAAAACTTAAACAAAGTTATACCCCTCACTCTAGGGCTTTACTACATACAAAAAAGCCAACCAAAAAGGTTCAAGTATATGAACTCATCAAAATAGGCTACCTTGCAATTATATATTGCTGTTTTTGGGCCGTTTGACAACTAAACAGCCCTAAGCAAATAATAGCTAAGAGTTTATAAGCCCATTCTTCGAGCCCATATTTCTTAAAAACCTGCTTGTGCTCTCCTAATGCTTCCATCTCCCTGAACTTAACAGTTTTACTTCTTCTTCTATTCTCCACATCAGCTCCTCTACCTCTAGTCTCCTTTTCTTGTCTTGAAAGATTCTGACTCTCGGCAAAGCTCCTTTCGGCAAAGTGTAAAATTTGAGTGCAGATTTTTTGTCAATTAATTCCACGAGTTTGCAGCCGTGTTATGTCCTTCTTTTATAGCCCAATGCAGATTAGAATAGCTCCATAATTATCTCCATAATATTCCTATTCCTGATCTGCTTCTGAAGCATATCCAAATCCCATAAATAAAGGGATTTTCCTTATCACCAATATCCCATAAAGTAAAAGGTTTTAGTTGCAATATTAAAATTTTATTATGTAACATTTAGGAGTGATAAGTTTATGATCCGATTAATAAAACTCGAAAATTTTATTTTGATTTCTTCAAATTTACTGTTTAAACCTTGGTCTTTTCATAAATTATAGAAAACCCGTTTTTCAAGAGACGAACTCTTATGATTTACTAGCATAAAACCAATTAATACTACTATCAACAATTCATAATGTTATATACTAGACAATTGGTTTGTCAAGCATCAGCATAATATTAGTAATGCAAAGGGGTCATTCAACCCAAAATTAAAGGGAAAAAATCTTGTTTTTACTATTAGTCTTGTGATGGAAGTTTAGAAATGATGGGTGTAGTTTAAATATGAAAATGCTTCACTGCCACTTTGACTAAGCAAGAGGAATAAACACCTCTTGTGCATGAGGCCGTTGTCAACCCACCGCCCGTCCGGAGGTGATGAGATGGGACGGGTCAGGTCAGTTCTTGAGCCCATATTAATCTTTTTGGTCACGGACAGTTTCAGAATCCAGCATTATGAGATTTCTCAATGATCAAACATTTTAAATTTACAAAGACTTGTGTGAAACTGTCTCACCATACTTTATGTTGAGACAAGATTAATCGCAATTATAAAATATTGATAGCTGTTACGCGCGCATGCATGAAAATTGTTTGGATGCGTGTAGAGGTGTCAATTCGGTTATTCGGGTCAGGTTCGAGTTCGGGTCAAATGGATTCGAGTTGAAATGGATCGAGTTGAAATGGGTCGAGTTGAAACGGGTCGAATTCTATTGGTCGGGTTGGGTCGGGTCGGGTCCGGTCAAAATGAGTTTGAGTTGAAACGGGTCGAAGTCTGTTGGTCGGGTCAGATCGGGTTGACACGGATCAAAATCTATTGGTCGGGTCGGGTCGGGTCGGAAAGTGTCGAACTCTATTTGTTGGGTCGAATCGAAAAGAAAGCTAGAATAGAAAAGAAAAGGTTTTGAAAAATGGGTTACGGTATTAGCTACTCTAGAACATATACTAGTGTTTTCTAACATTTCAAAAAAATTATTTATTTAATATTTTTATTTTTTGGCAAGAATAACAATATCATGTATTTTGAAGCAATGGATTGTGGGGTAACGCAATTTTGACCCACGGTGTAATTTTCCAATATTGTGCAAAAGTAATGAGTGTTGACTTTTGAGACCTTTCTGTTCACTCATATATGCCCAACCGCAAAGTTCCAAATATTTTTGAACTAAATAAATTACTACACTAGGGTCAAAATTAGATTGATCCATCAAAATTAGATTGATTATGGATAAATCTAATTGTAGGTTATTTTCCTAGTTGATTATGGATCGAGTTATGTACAGGTTGAATGGGTTACAAGTTGATTATAGGTCAAGTCGAATCGGGTTCAAGTTGAAACGTATTCAGATTTAATCATGTTTGGGTCGGAATAAGATTTCAAATTGATTCGGTTGTGTTGGGTTAGAGTCCAGATTATCAGGTCATAATCAGGTTTCGGGTTGAATTTGGGTCAAGTCGACTTCGGGTTTGGACCCAGATTATTATGTCATAATCGACTTTCAGGTTGAGTTCGGGTCGAGTCGGGTTCGGGTTTGGACCCAAATTATCAAGTCAGAATCGGGATTTGGGTTAAGTTCGGGTCGGGTTCGGGTCAATATTTTGCGGGTCAGGATTAGGTTCAGGTTGACTTCAGTCGAGTCGGTCCGGGTCGGGTCAGAAATTTGGGTCAGCAATTGACAGCTCTAGCTGTGTGCCTGGATGTGGGTGAAAGATGGCAATTATAATGTGCGTGGGTGAAAGTTGTGCGAATGCGTGCCTGAGTTGGAGTAGGAATTGAAATTCTAACAAAATAGTAAGACCATGTACAATGGTAAGCCCGCTCTTGCGATTTCAATTCATTAAATAATGAATTTATCTCTTCCACCTCAACAATTGAGCCTACAACTAAATCACTCCATTTTTTCTCCACAATGGTTGAGACCACTTTGAGTCCACTTCATAAACCCCACTTGATTCTCTCTATCATACTCGTTATTTTTACCTTTAATATTTAATTCAAATAAATTTACCTAAAAAATAAATTGAAATGTGAAATTTAATAATACACCAATAATTTTTGAATTGGATTTTTTTTCAAATTTAATTTTCAAAATTAATTTCAATTTTTAAATTTTATTTTATGAATCATAATTTAAAAAATCCATGTAATTTTTTTAAATAATGTAATTTTGGTTTTTAAGAAGAAAAAAATTTTAATTTCATTTTTTCATATAAAAGTCAGATTTTTAAAGATTTTTTTCAATTTTTTCAATTTTTAAATATTCCATAAATTAATTATTAATATTTTTAAAATATAGTTTTTAAAAAAATATGTTTTTTAAAAAATAATAATTGGGATGAATGGCAAGAATTGATTGGGCCACGTGGCTCAATCAAGGGCTTCCACGTAGCTGCCTATACCAAAAGACGCACAGGGCCAGCAGCATGTGATGTCTGTCATTTTGTTAGATCAAAAGCGGGATGTGTTGTTTGAGTCGGACCGGCAGCTGAATCAATGCAACCCGCTTTGAGCCACATTGTGGAGGTTTCAGTCCCGGTTCAGGCTCAATTTTCAATTAAACCCGCTTTGAGCTCTCCATTGCACATCCTCTAAGAGTTTGATTCCGCACCCACCAAGGGCAATGGTAGATACCGCTAGCAGTTTATTACCAATTAAATATATTATATCTCTCATTCTCTCTCTTTCACCTCACCTTAAGAAACCACCCATTTTTTTCTTCACAATGGTAAGAAACCACTTTCTACTATTCATGGACCATTTTTTACATTTAATTTAAATAAATTTATCTGTCCAAAATAAATTGAAAATGAAATTTAATATTCCCTCTGTTTCATTGAATGTGACACACTTTCATTTTTTAGTTGCTTTTGTGGATTTGACACACTTGCCTTTTATGGAAAGATTATTTCATTTCATCCACTCATTCTACTTTTTCCTTTCTAAATTCTATTTCATCCAATCATTTCATTCACCTAAATTCAAGCACCTAAGGTTATTGTGGCTCTGTTTGGCAAAGCTGTGTTTATAAGAAAAACTGGCTTATTTTGAAAGCAGTGGGAGACCAGCTTCTACTTTTCCCCCAAAATAGATTATGCTTTCAAAATAAGCTATTTTTTGCACTTTACCAAACACTAAAAAGTGTTTTGCTTATAAGCACAGCAGATTAAAAACTCTGTCAAACAGATCATGTGCCTCATCCAACAAAATGGAGGTAGTAATATAATTTCATTTTTAAAATTTCATTTCATATTTTTAAAAATTATTAAATATTTTGTGAATTTAAATTTTTCCAGATTTTAATTTTTTTTTGCAGATTTTTAATTTTTTTTATAGATTTTAAATAAATTTAAAAATATCATAATATTTTTAAAAAATAAAAAAAAGAAATATTGGGCCCCAATCAGTTTCTTAATCGGTTCCTTACGAAAAATTATGGGGCAATTTTTTAGTAGAAACCACCGCTGTGAGTGTTTTTTATTCGTAGAGCAATTTTTTAAAATTAAGAAATCGTCATTACCCATACTTAGCCCATATTCCATATCCTTATCACTGACCCAAGCCAGAAATTCGAGCTTGCTTTTGTTATTATATAAGATTCAGAACTCTTTTTTATCTGTATTTGATTTATTTTCATATTTCTTTTATCCTATTTTATATAAAAAAATAATTTTCCATTTTTAGTTGATAGATTTAAATGATTTGATCACGATCTATAAATATTAGTTCGTAATTATTGAATAAATTTTTTAGTGACAGACAATTATGTAATTAGCATGATTCTTTTTACTTTTTATATTTAAATGATTGGAACATGGTTTTAAGAAATTAGTTCATTGTGGTTATATAAAATTTTAGGTGATAAACAAAGTTACGTGACAGGTATTAATTTTATAGTTTATAGATTTAAATGATTAGATGGGTTTTAAGATATTAGTTTATTATTATCAAACAAAACTTTTATTGATAGACTGAATTATGTGATTGACATTAATGTTTTAGTTTATAGATTTAAATGAATAGATCATAGTTTTAAGACATTAGTTCATTATTGTTAAACAAAACTTAAGTTGATAGACAAAATTACGTGACTGACATGAATGTTTTATTTTATAGATTTAAATGAATAGATCGTGATTTTAAGACATTAGTTCATTATTGTTAAACAAAACTTTAGTTGATAGACAAAATTACGTGACTAGCATGAATGTTTTAGTTTATAGATTTAAATGAATAGATCGTGGTTTTAAGACATTAGTTCATTATTGTTAAACAAAGTTTTAGTTGATAGACAAAATTACGTGAGTGACATGAATGCTTTAGTTTATAGATTTAAATAATAATAGATCACTGTTTTAAGACATTAGTTCATTATTTTTAAACAAAACTTCAGCTGATAGATAAAATTACGTGACTGACATGAATGTTTTAGTTTATAGATTTAAATGATTAGATTTAAATGTTTTAGTTCATTATTGTTTTTTTAAAACAGCATATATACATTAACTAATTAAAATTACAAACTTGTCTATCAAGATTCCGAGCAATATCGTGCTGCTCCATAAGGGATGATCTTGGTGTATGTTTTATTTGACATTTTGTAAAATTATGTGATAGATTAAAAAAAAACCTTAAGGTGATGGGTAAAATTATGTGACTAACATGAATTTTTCTAGTTTATAGATCTAACTGATTATATCACGTTTTTTAGACACTCGTTCATTATAATTAAACAAAAATTTCAGTGAGAGATAAAATTATGTGAATCACGTGAATTTTTTGATTTATAGATTTAAATGATTAGATAATAATTTTAGGAGATTAGCTGATTCATTTAGATATGAAATCATTATTGAACATAATTAACTCCATCTAAAGAAGCATGCATCACAATTTAGTGTATGGCCTTATATAGATTTAAATGAAACAAATTGATGTTGTGTTGTTATTTTAAATCTAAAGAAGCATTATTAGATGAATTGAACCCTAATAATCTGGCAATAGTGGCTAGAGAATACTCCAATCAGCCACCACCACCAAACTGTGGAATCTGTCAGATGAGAAAGGGATGACTGGCATTTTCGGATCGAACAGGAATATATAGATCTAAACCGCCCAAAGCTTCCAAATTCAATCAAACCCACATAAAAGAGAAGGAATATATAGATCTCATAAATCTACCATAAATTGGGCATAATCCAGAATCATGCACAGTCGGAATCTTGAAATCGGGGACGTTGGTCAGAATCATGGAATCAAGCTGAACTCTGGAGGAGGACATGACTCATGAGAGTCTGGAGGGGGTGTCTCTTGTCAGATTATCTATTGATTATGATAGAATGATTTGCCTTAGTCAAATATTGTATTACTGACAAGAATAAATATAGCACAATAAGGAAAGATGGTACAACTTGAACTCTAGTCTAGTCATCAAGATGGACCAAATCTAATTAGAAACCTGATTGATTATAACAACCCCCCCCCCCCTCAAGCGAAGCGTCGAATGCTCAACGACGCAAAGTTTGGTCCTGAAAAACTCGAAGAAAGGACGAGAAAGACCCTTGGTGAAGATGTCCGCAATCTGAAGAGAAATAGAAACATGAGTGATGTGAAGCTTCCCCGAAGCTACTAACTCCCGAACAAAGTGGTAGTCAATGTCGTTATGTTTCGCCCGCTTGTGAGCAACCAGATTCTGGGGTAAGAAAATGGCACTGCTGTTGTCACATAATAACAACGGTGAACCAGACAGGGAAGACGAAGATCACGAATAAAATGAGTCAACCAAACAACTTCTGAAGCGGCATTGACTAATGCTCGATATTCGGACTCCGTGCTGGAACGCGTGACTTTGGGTTGTTTCTTGGCACTCCACGAAACAAGATTTCCACCGAGGAAGACAGCATAATAGTAAGTGGAACGACGAGTCTCAAGACAACGCGCCCAGTCAGCGTCAAAATATTCCAAAACCTCGGGGGTACTGGCTGAACGAAAGGATAGCCCAAAATGTAGCGTACCCCAAACATACTGAAGAATCTGAGTGACTGCAGCATAATGATCGTCACGAGGACCCTGTAGAAACTGACTGACAGTATTGACTGAAAAAGATAGATCAGGGCAAGTGATAATCAAATACTGCAGAGCTCCAACCAGCGAACAATACAGGGTGGGATTCCGAAATGGAGGACTCGTCGAACTATGAAGCTGTGAGCCAGGTACAAACGGGGTAGAGACGTGCACAACATCTGATAACCCAGCATGGGTAAGTATATCCCGTGCATACTTTGCTTGACCAAGAAGTAAGCCTAAAGGTGTAGGCGATACTTCAAGACCAAAAAATTAATGAAGAACACCTAAGTCCTTGATAGAAAACTCTATGTGGGTCCGATCAATGAACTAACGAAGAAGCGCCGAATCATTCCCAGTGAGAATGATGTCATCGACATAAACTAGTAGATAAAGCAGTGATGAACCCCTCGAAAGAACAAAAAAGGATGTGTCGGCAGAGCTGCTCCAAGCTGCAATAGATAAGTGTTGAACCGCTGAAACCAAGCTCGGGGCGCCTGTTTGAGACCATAAATCGCCTTTCGCAAGCGACACACATACTCAGGATGAACTGGATCCTTATAGCCAACAGGTTGCGCCATGTAGACCTGGGCATCAAGAACACCATTAAGAAAGGCATTCTTGACATCCAACTAATGAAGTGGCCAAGAACGCATCATTGCAATGGCTAGAACGATCTGAACGGTGGAAGCTTTGACTACAGGGCTGAAAGTATGGTCAAAGTCAAAACTCGGAATCTGCGAGAACCATGTGCTACAAGACGAGCCTTGTGGCGATCAATCGTACCATCTGGGTGATACTTCAGCCTATAAACCCATTTGGAGCCAACAACGTTGACACCCGATGGGTGTGGAACAAGATCCCAAGTGTGTTGCTCTCGAAGGGCCGAAAACTCTGCATCCATAGCAGACACCCATGCAGGATCTTTGAGATCTCTACGATAATCAGTGGGTTCTGACTAGGCCAAGAGAGAAACAAGTAAACTATGTGCTACAATGTCTGAATAGTCACGACGCTGAATGGCACCAGTAGCAGATTTGGTACTCATCCGATGTGTGCGTGGACATGGAGGGGAAGCCGGCGGTGGCAAAAGATCATAAGAAGCCAGTGGACTGGCGGCGGTCAAGGAGACCACAAAGTATTGTGTCGGACTAGGCGGCATGTCAACCGGTAGGGCAGGCGGAACCGGTGCAGCTGAATCAGAGTCTGAAGAACAAATAGTACATGGAGCAGGTGCCAATGATGGAGAAACTGGAGGAGTAGGAGATACAATGCTATCGGGATCTATAAAAGTCGAGACATTCAGTACTAAGAAGGCAGAACCCATCGCCGAAGAAGAAGCAAAGGTAAAGTACATCTCATCAAACCTGGCATAGCGAGTGACATAAACCTTGCTCGTAGAAGGATCAAAACACTGAAAACCCTTGTACCATGAGCTATAGCAGAGAAAAACATAAGGAATGCTCTGTGGAGCAAGCTTGTAGGCTGCAAAAGGACGTACAAAAGGATAAACCTGACACACAAACAGATGAAAGTTTGAGTAGTCAAGATGACGACCATATAGCAAAGCGAAAGGAGAAGCCCCTTGCAGAACCGGCGTAGATAGCTTGTTAATAGTATAGATAACAGTAGCAAAAGCGTAGTCCCAGTGCGAAAGAGGTAAGTGCGAGTGAAAGAGGAGGGTGAGGCCCATTTTTGCAACATGTCGGTGTTTGCGCTCAGCTCGACCATTCTGTTCTGGTGTAGATAGACACGAAATTTGGCAATGAATTCCCTTGGCAGCAAAATAGAAACGTAGGCGAATGTTGGTAAACTTCGTGCCATCGTCACTTTGAAAACCCTTAATTTTGGATGAAAACTAATTTTCAGCGAAAGCTTCAAACTGTAAATAAGTATCAAAAAATTCCAACTTGCGACGAAGCGGAAATAACCAAGTGAAGCAGGAGAAATCATCCATAAACAAGGCATAATAAGAAAAACCATTTGACGATAAAACTGGGGAAGGGCCCCCAAATCACAATGTATCAAGTCAAGGACATGCGCAACACGTTTATGATTCTCAACAAAAGCCAACCTTTAACCTTTTGCCATAACACAATGGGCGCATGGTTGGGGTTTAGGCAAAAAAAGGAAAGCGAAAGTAAACCAGACTTCTGCAAGCTGGAAATCATTCTTGCCGGTACATGGCCAAACCGAGTATGCCAAAGCTCGTAGGACGACGTCCTTTATTCTGCTGCCAAAAGGAAACTAGTGTTGACTCGCCGCTGTCCAAGATGTAAAGGCCACCCTAACTGTGGCCCCTGCCCACGACTGCCTTGGTAACTTTTTTCTGAATGACAGTTTTGATCGTCAAAAGTAAAAAAAACATTTAAATCTCTGGTCAGCTTACTTATAAAGAGCAGATTCTTAGTAATCTCAGGAACAACCAAAACATCAGTCAAACATAAAGTATCAGAAATTTGAAAATCACCAACATGAGATATCGGAATAGCTGCACCATTACCAACAGAAATAAGAGAATTACCAGAGTAAGGGGTGACGCTCTCCAAACCAAAAGCGGAAGACACCATATGAGTACTTGCACTAGAATCAATATACCAGTCTGAAGTGCGAGCGGATGGCTCCATCTGCGCGGACCGCTGAAAATTTTTAGCCAAGTGAGTTGAGTTTGTATGACAAGTCTGGGCCAACATCTTGTAACAAGTTGCAGAAAAATGACCGAGTCGACCACACCAAGTATATTGCGGCCAACCGCGACCCGAGGCATAAACCAGACCAGAACCGGACGATTGAGGAGACCAGCTGCCTCTGCCACCTCGACGATCGCCGAAATGACAGCCTCTAGCGCCGCGTGAGCCATATGCGCCGCCGCCCCTCGCCGGCATGTGTGCCAATGCACGGTCGGGTGAGGGGTAGTCGTTGGCTAAAAAAGGGACGGGCCCTGTTGTTGGTGATGATTGATTCTGTAAATTCTTCAAAAATGCCTCATGATTTTCAGCCCGACTCAGAACATCAGCTTACGATGGTGTAGGAGAAGATTTTATCAAGGGAGCAAATAAATCCTTAAACTCAAGACCAAAGGCAGTCAAAAACCAAATAATTTGATCATCATTTGATACAGGAGAGCCCATTAGAGATAACTGTTCAAAAATATCTTTAAACTTGAGATGGAGTTCATGGACAGTACCAGTCTTACGTAAACTATGAGCATCGGCATGGAGGCGAAGAATGGTCAAAGTGCTTCTATTCTGAAATACTGCCGCAATGCTATCCCAAATCTCTTTAGCAGTTGAACAGTCGGGAATTTCAGCAAAAGCTTCAGGAGTGAAAAAGGAGAACAAAAGACTGCACACTCTTTGATCTTCATCGACCCAATGATCATACTCTTCCTTGGCTTTGGCGTAGTCAGCAGACAAGTCTACCTTGGCGGCACCGGAGGCAAACGCCGCCACATCGGCGTAGGAGAGGGAGGAGCCGGTCGGCGGCAGAGGAGGAAGAACCGGACAAGTTGTATTACTGACAAGAATGATAGAATGATTTGTCGTAGTCAAATGTTGTATTACTGACAAGAATATATAGAGTACAATAAGGAAGGCTAGTACAACTAGAACCCTGGTCTAATCATCAAGATAAGACCAAATCTAATCATAAACCTGATTGATTCTAACAGATTAGATGATCAATCGTGACAAATCTCGTTTCTGGTAATTTTTTTATTGGAATAGTGTGCTCCTTTAAAAAATATACTTTTTTCTATAGGGCTTTCGCACAAGATTTTTCCTAGTAAAGATAGGAGAAATTATTCCAGACTAACGTTTATAAATGAGGAAAAGAAATAAAAGAAAATTTGCTAAAGTTACATAACAAAAGTAAACAATTAAAGAATTTTAAAATAAAAAATTAAATATATTCCGTTCCCACCTTGAATTGGAGTTTTATAATTTCTTTCGAGTGTATATTCAAACTATTCAGTTTTTTGGAACGATGGTGGTCTCCTTGATTACAAATTTTGGTCTGCGTTGTATTTGAGGAAAATGACGCATGCCAAGAGTCCCCGCCAAGAATTTTTTAACAGCTGAATTTTTTAACAGAAAATTATGATTCTAGCCCCTCAAAATTAATTTATTATCCATCAGTCTCCTCGGAAAATTTTGAAAAATAATAATTTAACTGGTTTATCATATGCCACATGTAATTAATCAATTATATATTGGTTCTTTATATTTTATATGCTCTCGTTTTCTAACTAACTTACTCCCTCTGTCTCTCCTCCCCCATTTGTGTTTCACTTGTCTTATTTGTCGTCCTTTTATTAATGGTTACTTCCATTTTTGGTTTTAAAAAATTGATTGTGAAAAAAAATGATGAAATATTTTTTTGTTCACAAACATTTTTTTATACTATTTCAATGACTTCAAAAAAATGACTTTTTTGCAAGACAGTTATAAAGGGATTGAGGGAGTATTTTTTTCTCCTCAAAGTCCACACTCACACCCACAAGGTGACTAGGTGATCTCCCTTCTCCCTTTCAAAAAAAGAAAAGAGGAAGAGATTCTCCCTGAAAATTTAAAATTTAATCATTTCATTTCCTTCCTATATTGTATGAAAAGGGAAGCTTAAATTTTCAATTTTCAATCTCAATAATCTCCTATTTCTACTCTACATTCACGCATATGTAGGATATGAAGAGATTTTTTCAACCTACGTAGTAGGGAGTCTTCTAGTACACCTAATGATGAACTCTTGAAAAATTGCTCAAGTGTACACTTTTATATGGGTGATATTGTTTATGCTCCAGGTTTAAAGAAGCCAATTGAGGAGTTTGATATACTATTTGAAATCAAATTCGAAGAGAGTATATTGTTTAAGAACCTTATCAATCAATTTATCATAACTAACCAAAAAAATTGACATTCAAGAAAGAAGCTTTCAAGCTAGTTGGTATAGAGACTTTCCATGACTAGAATATAGTGTTTCCAAAGATGCCGCATTTTGTTTTTGGTGATATCTTTTTCCGCCATCACATAATAAGGGAGGTGAAATTGCTCAAAAGTCTTTCTTAATAGACGGATTTACTAATTGGAAAAAGGCAAAAGAAAGATTGCTTAATTGCATGTCTGTCTTGATCCAAGAAATTCCTTCTCCCAGTTCAACGTTCCCGAATTGATTCATCTTGCAACTATGTGTCCAGAAGACTTCTCTCAAATTGATCACATGCATCTTGAATCTCAGTTGAGAAATTATATCCATGTTATGCACTACGACCCTCGATTTTCAAACATTGAAAACTTGGGTACTCTTGCTCTAAGGTTAGTTTAAATTGATTTTCATAGAATATTTTCATTAGTATATCGATTGATTGAGTTGATACCAATTTTACTGGTTGCAACTGCTACCGTGGAAAGAGTGTTTTCAGCTATGAAAATTGTGAAGACTAATTAGCGTATTCGCATGGGAGATGAATTGATGAATGATAATTTTATTGTATACATTGAGAATAAGATTTTTGCAACCATCGGCGATGAATCCATTCTACGACGTTTTCAAAACATGAAAACTCGGGAAATACAATTGTTTTCATTTCCTCCAAGAAGTTAGGTTATCACTGCTCAAATAATATTTATATATTTTAAGAATTTTATTATTTATCATGTTGATTTCAAGTTTTGAGTATTATTGTATTTTTTTAATTAAAAATATCTTAACTAGCCCCGCCACGAAAGTTTTCTGGCTCTGCTCCTGCACATGCCTCAAATCGTCGCTCGATCAAATTTCTTTTATTAAGACGTGGCACCAGTTCGATATCATAATTGATCCCTAAATAGTTATTAATCACTATGATGCACGATGAAATCACAAACAATGTGTTAGAATAAATCAATATGATGATTAGATTTGATTTGATTATGGATTAGGTTCATGACTAGATTAGAGTTCTACTAGACCTAGTCTACCTTATGTACTCTATTTATTCCATTCTATAATATCAGAATCATAATGAGAAATCATTCTTTCATGGAATCAAAGCAACTTCTGATCCTAAACCCTAAACCCTAATTTTTCTAGCCTCCCTCCCTTTTTTTCTGACCAAACTACTCAGGCCAACTTCCAGCCAGATTCCGTCCAGATTCCGGCAATCATCTCCATTTTTCGATGACTATTTCCAGCCCAGTTTCTGGCATCCCATATTATTCTCTGGTAATCTTCCAGATCCACGGTGCTCTCTCTCTTCCTGGAGTTTCTCACCGTTCGATCTGCTCTTCTTTCTTTCCCGGTCATCTCTTCTGGCGCACCTCCAGCTGCTCTCTCTTCGGTCTTCTCCGCAGTCACCTTCGACGGATCTCTCAGGCCTTCTCCGTTCATCAACGACCTCCTTGTGTTGATTTGATTTGTGTTTCTTTCAGAACCCGGAGAGCCCTCCAAATTTATTTATTTTTTTCAGAACCTGTGGTAGACAGAACATGTCGGCTTGTCCATCCTCTTCTCCGGCCTAATTCTTCACCGGCAGTCCTAAGTTTTGGAGGCGATCTCCCATTGTTTGGCGTTCTTCATCTACTGGCTTCTCAGGCGTCTTTGCCTGACGTGTCCGACTCAGCATTTATCAGCGCGTGAGATTCACACTCTAACAGGTCAGCCACGCTCGCGTTCCTTCACGTGCCAACAGTTCTCCCCTTGGCTTGTCACAGGATCGTTTCTCCACTAGCTGGCAGCCTCTTCTTTGGCCAACTTCTTGCGTGCAATTTTATCTCACTTGATTTCAGCCTTGCTACTTTCACCACTTCGCAATATGGCTCATTCAAGTGGTATCTCAACATTTCAGTACCCTGGCTCCAAGTGGATTTTGGATTCTGGCCCCACAAAACATATGGCATCATCTACCACTGTTGTTGATCATGTCGCCCCTTATCATAGCTCTTCCAGCGTATATGTTGGTAATGGTTCTCCACTCCCCATTACTCATGTGGGTAATTCTTGAATTTCTAAATTCGTGTCTCTTTATGATGTGCTCATTGTGTCTGACATCACTAAAAATTTGCTTTCGATTAGCAAATTAACTCGGGATTTAAATGTTGTTATCTGCTTTGATGATCGCTCATTTACTATTCGGCATAAAATTACTAGTGAAACCTTAGGTCACGGTCACAGTGAAAATTGGCTTTATGTTTTAAACTATGGTACATGTGCTTTGTTATATACTGTGGAATCAAATAAGTCGCGTGCGTCTTTTGAAATCTTGCATGTTAAACTTGGTCATGTTCAGCATTCCGTTATTGCTGGTTTGCATACTTCTGGATCTTTAGTTGTCTCATCGATTTTGCCTAAACCCTCCCTTTGTGAAGCATGTGAAAAGGCTGAAGGGAAACGTTTATCCTTTCATTCAAATGATAAACGTGCTGCTAGGATACTTGATCTGGTTCATTGTGATTTATGGATGCCTTCTCCTATTTTATTTGCTTATGGTTTCTCCTATTATGCCATTTTCATTGATGATTATTTCCGGCTCTCGTGGTTTTATTCAATGCGCTGCAAGTCTGATTTTTGGGATGTTTATTGCCAATTTGAGGTTTTTGTGGAGAACCAGCTCTATTCCACCATTAAGGTGTTTCAGACCAATGGAGGGATTGAGTTCGTAAATAGTCGCTTACGCCCTCACTTTCAGACAAAGGGCATTCATCATCAGATTTCTTGCCCATATACTTTAGAGCAGAATGGTCGGGTTGAGCGCAAGCACTGCCACATTACTGAGATGGGTTTGTCTATGTTGTATCACTCTCATGTCCCTCTCTCCCACT
>JAULKM010000003.1:434682-445366 GCA_032355605.1 Rubia tinctorum | reverse complement strand
CCAATCATGTTGCTTAGAGGATCACGAACATAACCCTTGAATGTTTGATCAAGACGTGGAATGTCTTCATTTATGGTAGTAGTCGCACCCTGATCTCCATCATGATATTTTTAGATTTTGGTTTTTATTAGTTGATTTTTGAAGTTTATTTTTTAAAAATGATAATTTAACTTTTTTTTAAATTTTTTTATGATTTTTAGACGTTTTGTTAGTCGTAGTTGATGTTTTTTCAAAATTTTTGTTGATTTTTATTTATTTTCTGTCTATTTTTTGCTTTTTTATTTATTTTTAAATATATTTTTTGCTCCAATTTTTAAACTGAAGTTTTATTATTTTCCGTTGATGTTCTGCTATTTTTTGCTGATGTTTATAATTTTAAGTTCTATGATCACATTAATTTTTTGCATTTTAAAATCATTTTATAATATTTTTTTGAATTTTTTTGCAGGCTGCAGATGACGGGAAAATAATGGGAAAAATTGGACAAAAAAGCCCCTGAAAAGATATTAGTGATAGGTCCATGTAAAATTATTAGAGATAGGTCCCTGTAACTAGAATATAACTAGAATTGCATAAAGACCCTGCCTAAAGTTTAGCTTGTCTCACATGAGACCATCCCATTTACTACTAGATAAACGTCATTACATCTGAATTTTGAGCTGGGTGTGAAAATTGAATAAATTTCTTGCTCTTTCCCAATCTATGATTGGATCTTACGGAAAATTTGGTTGATTATGCTCCCATATGATGGAGTTTTTGCTTTTCCAGATCTCCCAGATTATGCAAAAAGATAAGGAAATATCTTCCATTGAAAATCTGATTGCACAGTCTTTCCTTGAAAGATCAAAGACCATGAAGTTTTAAATGTAAAGTCCGGAATTGTTGAGTTGGCAATTTGTGAAAATTATGGAAAAATTTGTTGTAACATCAAATATGGAATTACTTGCGAGAATAAGTAATCTGAACAATATATTTCATCCGGTTATGAATTGATTGCAGAATATATAAATTCCTATATTTATAGGATTGGATTAGATTTATGAAAAAGAATTGATATGCTATTCTCGGTTATGGAGAATATGTGGATGGGATATTTTGATTTCTTATTTCAAGGGATTAGATTAAGGGATTCCTATCTCAAAGGGATTTTTATCAGATAATTCTATGGAGATACAAGCTATGTGCCTAGGATACTAAAGAAGGTGCAATCGGAGTTATAAATATTGAGGACATTGTGACTGTGCTATTCACGAATTAAAAATCTGAAGAAAGTCTGTGTGCAAATTTCAACTTACAAATAGCTGAGAGTTCAGTTTATGTTCCAACATGATCAATACTCTATTGATCTAAGTTTAGAATTGGAGGCCTTAATTCCTCGGGAGAAGGAGATCCAGCGTCGACAATTATCGAGGTCAGAGGGAGTCTGATCAAGGCGGATCGGTAGCAAGGGGATCTTTCAAAATCCACATATTGTAATTAGAAAAGATAAGTATAAGTCGTTTCCATGGCACTATCTTGTTCTGATTACTGGATTTATTCTGAATTGGGCTAGGCCCCGCAAATGTAGGTGATTTTATACCGAACTGCGTAACCAAGTCTGTTTGTTCTTGCTTTACAATTTCCTTTCACACTTGGTTAGTTAGATTATGTTGGAACATGGTAACCGTTGATAAATCATTTAGGCAAAACCAAAATTTCATTTGGTATCAGAGTTTGGTCACTTATTGTTTTACCATGGTTGTTTCAAGGAAAGTGAGATCCGGTTTTACCATGGCGACAAAGAAAAGAGCTTCAGTATATCGGCCACCACTATTGGAAGGGACAAACTACAATTATTGGAAGGCTCGCATGAGAGTGTTTATTAACTCACTGTATGAATTGACATGGCACTTTGTAGAAACTAAATGGAACCATCCAACTGAAGATTATGTGACCAGTTCAAAAGAGAAGGAAGAAGAATCAAGCACTCCGAAGCAGAAACTTAAAGACAAGTCAACCTGGAGTTCGGATGAACTTAAAGCATCAATGGCAAATTCAAAATCCTTGAACGCTATCTTCACATAAGCGTATGAAGGTTAGTTCAAACTCATCTCAACATGCTATCAGGCAAAGAAGGCTTGGGACACTCTACAAATAGTTATAGATGGAACCAGTCGAGTACGAAATTTAAGCTTCAAATGTCGGCCACAAAATTTGAGGAACTAAAGATGGAAAAAGATGATACCATTGCGATAGTCAATGTGAAGCTAAGAGATATAGCAAATTTGGCATACCAACTTGAGAAAACATATAAAAAGGCAAAACTAGTAAAGAAGACCTGAGATCACTAACTCAAAGATTCTCAATGAAAGTTGTTTCCATTGAAGAAGCAAGAGACGTTTCTACCATGAAACTAGATAATTTGATGGGATCATTGCAGACTTATGAGATGACTCTTGAGACACTCCCAAAGAAAGCGCAAAATGAGTTGTCTTTCAAAGTTTCCTCTTCCAAGAATGACCATGATTATGAAAGTGAGGATGTGATTGAAGAATTGGCACTTATCACAAAGAATTTCTCAAGGATGGTTAAGAGGGCAGTAAATAAAAGATTTTAAGAGAAAACTGGTGGAAGTGGAATCGACCTCGTGTGCAAGAATTTGGAACCAATACAGGACCACGACCTGAAAAATCGTATCAACATTTCCAAAGGAATCAGGGAGGTGAAGCAAAGTAGCCTTGAAGACTTCAATATAGAGAATGTGAAGGATGTGGACACATCCAGGCAGAATGTGCTAATACTCGGAAAAGGCAAGGTCGGTCATATGTTACCTCTTGGAGTGATGATGAAGAAAGGGAAGAAGAAGAGGAACTCACCAGTAATTATGTTGCATTTGGAGCTAAAATGAGTGAAACTGGGGCATGTTCCAACATGATGACAACTGATATTGCTACATCAAGTGATGATGATTGTTAGGAGGTAAGCGATGAAGACATCTATACGTCTTATGAAAAAATGTATAGAATGTGGCTGAAGGTTGTTGAAACAAATAAAATTTTGGAAGAGAAAAATCAACTTGCAGATAGAAAGATAGAATTGATAAATCTCGTTGATAAGCTTGAAGATGAAGTGGATGAACTGAAACAAAGTGTGAAATTAACTACTCAAAGGGCTGAGATGGCTGAAGCTGCTATTTTGAAACTGAACTCTGGCAAGGCAAAACTGGATGATATTTTATCTATGGGAAGGAACTTTGGAGACAGACAGAGAATCGACTATGACAAACAAGATATTGATGCTGTAAAGACTAAAGTGTGGAATATAAAGAAGAAAGTAATGATGACTCAGCGAAGGAAACCGGTGTTGTGTAGGTACTGTTCATATCAAGGATATATATTGGAGCATTGACTACATGTTCCAACATGGATGATGAGCTGTGATCAAAATTAGTCAGAAAGGTATGGATTCCTAAACAAACAACAGTCTCCTTGTTGCATACATGTCTCTCATTGCACATTGTAGAGATTCATGGTACTTTGATAGTGTATGTTCTCAGCACATGACTGGAACACGGGAGTTTCTCACTAATATCCAGCCTTATGATGGTGGTTTTATTACTTTCGGTGATAGAAATAAAAGTTGTGTAGTTGGCAATGGAGAACTGTAGATTGAGGGATTTCCAATTTTTACAAGTGTTTTACTTGTTGAAGATTTAAAGGAAAATCTGTTGAGCATTAGTCAATTGTGTGATGACAATATGACAGTGGAGTTTTATAAATAAAGGTTCATTGTCAAACATGGTGAAGACAAATTGCTTTCGGGAATTCTATCTTCAAACAACTGTTATTTGTTGGAACAAGAAATAAAGTGTCTAAGCTCGAAAGAAGATGAAGGGAAAATATTGCATAGAAGGCTGAGACACATCAACTATAAAACATTGCTGAAGATTACAAATTCAAAAGCCGTTCGAGGTATTCCTTCTCTCACTCATAAGAAGGAAATTGTTGTCGACCATGCCAACAAGTTAAACAAATTCGATCACCTCATTCCTCTGTTCAGTACATTACTACTTCAAGAAATCTTGAATAATTACACATGGATTTGATGAGACTAGTCAATATACCCAGTATGACTTGCAAGAAATACATTTTTGTATGTGTTGATGACTTTTCCAGATACACTTGGTTAGCATTCCTTAAAGAAAAATCTAACACAGTGGAAGTATTTAGAAGTCTGGTGATCGAACTGCAAATAGAAAACGGGAGTTCAGTTGGAAAAATTATCAGGGTTCGAAGTGATCATGGGAGAGAATTCAAAAATTTCCAGTTTAGCAACTTTTGTGACCAACTTGGAATACAACATGAGTTTTCAACACCAATCACTCCTCAGCAAAATGGGATTGTTGAAAGGATAAACAAGACTCTACAAGAGATGGCTCAAGTAATGTTGGCAGAAAAAGACATTCACAAGAAATGGCGGGCAGAGGCAGTAAACACGGAATGTTATACAATCAACATGGTTTATCTTTGACTGTTCATAAACAAGACGCCATACGAAATCTAGAAAGGGAGAAAGCCAAATGTCTCGTATTTCCATGTCTTCGGGAACAAGTGTTATATTCTCAGGGACAGAGAACAGTTGGTTAAGTTTGACAGTATAAGTGATGATGGTATCTTTTTGGGATACTCTGTGAACAACCGAGCTTACATGGTTTACAATCTTCGTACAAAAACATTTATGGAATTCAATAATGTTATGGTCGACGATTATGATGAGAAACCTGTATCGAGAGAAAGAGAAGATGAACCAGATCTAGTGTGTGTTCCAACACAAAACAATTCAGCTGACCATCAGGAGTTTCCGAAAGTCTTGACAACTCAGAAGAGGTTTTCACTGATGATGTTGGAACACTAGTCTTCAGCCTCTCCCCTCATGTTCCAACACAAGAGGTATCTGAACCAATCTTCAAGAGAACGCGTGCTCTACCACGGATAAACTACAGGGAACTTGCTGGATTACAGTGTTTTATCTCATTAATTGAACATAAGAATTATAAAAGAATCCCTTCTTGATGAGTATTGGATTGCGGCCACGCAAGAGGAACTAGGTCAGTTTGAACGAAATAATGTTTGGTACCTCACTCCTCATCCAAACAATGTTAATGTCATTGGTACCAAGTGGATTTTTAAGAATAAATCGGATGTTGATGGCCAAATAACTCGAAATAAAGCAAGCATGGTAGCTCAAGGATATACTCAAGTGGAAGGCGTGGACTTCGATGAAACTTTTGCTTCTGTTGCCAGGTTAGAATCTATTCGGATTTTACTTGCTATTTCCTGCACTCTGGATTTCACCTTATACCAAATGGATGTTAAAAGTGCATTCCTAAACGGCGTGGTCAATGAAGAAGTTTATTTTGAGCAACCCAAAGGATTTGAAGATCCTCATCATCCGCATCACGTGTATAGACTCAAAAAGGCATTATATAGTCTGAAACAAGCACCCCGGGTGTGGTATGAGCGACTTACAAACTTTCTTATTAAGAAAGGTTACCGCTGAGGGGGAGTAGATTGCACCTTATTTGTGCTGGATCGATCATCAAAATTGTTAATTGCTCAAATTTATGTTGATGATATTGTTTTTGGATCAACATCACAGTCTATGGTACGAGATTTCGTTGCCTTAATGTAGGATGAATTTAAGATGAGTATGGTGGGTGAGCTCATGTATTTTTTAGAACTTCAAGTAAAGAAAATAAAGAGTGAGTTGTTCATCAATCAGAGTAAATATGCCATGAATTTGGTAAAGATATTTGGTTTAAGCAACTCTCGACCAGTCCGAACTCAAATGGGAAATACTGAAAATTGGGAAAGGATGAGAAAGGTGTGGCAGTTGATAAAAAATTGTACAGAAACATGATTGGGAGTTTGTTGTACCTCACAGCAAGTCGTCCATACATATGTTTTAGTGTCAGAGTATGTGCAAGATTTCAAGCCAATCCAAAGGAATCACATCTAACGACAGTCAAAAGAATCATTCGATATGTGAGTGAAACTTCGGAGTATGGCATTTGGTATTAAAAAATTCAAGACTCGGTGCTTTTAGGTTATAGTGATTCTAATTGGGCAGGTAATACAGATGATCGCAAAAGCACTACAGGAGGATGTTTCTTTATTGGCACAAATTTGGTTTCCTGGTACAGTAAGAAACAAAATTCAATTTCCTTGTCATTGGCCGAAGCTGAATATCTTGCTGCTGGAAGTTGTTGTGCTCAATTATTATGGATGAAAAAAAATGTTGAGAGATTATTAAATTCATCAAGGGCCTCTGAAGATTTTATGTGATAATAAAAGTGTCATCGATAATAAAAGTGCCATTGATTTTATGTTCATCATTCCCGAACGAAGCATATAGATATACGACATCACTTTATTCGAGATCTTGCTGAAAGAAAGGAAATCCTGGTAGCCTATGTTCCAACATTGGAACAATTGGTTGATATTTTTACAAAACCTCTGGATTCAACCACATTTGAGCTATTCAGGCAACACTTGGGTGTGTGCCATATTTGAGGTATTTTATTTAGATGCTTTGTTTAGTTCTTGATTTTTCTTTGTGTGTACAAAAAAATAGAAAAACACAAAAATAATAATTAGAAAGATGAAAAATACAGAAACATAAAGGAAGTACTGCATGTTTGAATATGGAAAGTTAAGAGGAAGTATGGATAGCTAGACTCTGGCGGCGGGTGGTTGAAAAAGGTAATTATTACCTTGAAAGAGAAAAATGAGGTGGGTTTTTTCTGAAGAAAAAAAGGAAGTAAATTTTCAAAAATTTACTTTTCCATCTTCTTAGCTATTTTCCTTCTTCCACAACTTCTCTATCCCGATATTCTTACAAGTTTTTGATAGCCCTCAGATATTTTGTGCTAAAATCTTGCTGTGGAGAGGTAGAAGACATTTAGGAGTCTGAAAAATTCCTTCCAGCTATATCACTTCCCTCAATATGAAATGGACAAATCCGGTGCATTTAAGAAAATCTTTGGAGAACCAGAACGCATGGTGAACTTGTCTGAGAGTGATATGCTAGAACCCTGGAACTGTGTTCTTGAACCAGGGGTTGAAGTTGTCAGATCACCACTAGTTGAGACAGTACTAGACCCTGATGTGCCTGTTAAGATCAAGGTATTTTGTGGAAAATCCTTTACTTTTAATGGTCAGACCTTCAAGCCGTTAGATGATTGCATGAAGTATTATATGAAGCATAATAAGAAGGTAGATCTAAGAGGATATAAGAGTATGCCGGGAAAAATAAATGGGTATGATTTGAGTCATCTATTGAAGGGGATTATAGGAGATATTTAGTACATGGAGGATTGGAATCCAAGGCTAACTGAATTAGCTTTTATAGAGTACAATGGGAAGAAAGTTATGTGTGCTTATACTTATCCTTTTGGACCTAGAAGACTGAGGCTTAGGAAATTTAGAAACTGCCCTGAAGATGTGTATGTACTGAGCTCTATGAGTTTCAAAGCTATTAAAGTCTTTGACCCTGCTGTTGCTGAGAATTTGAAGAGATTAAGGGAAGCACCACCTGTTGTAATTGAGATTGACTCAGATGATGAAGAGTTGGAAGCCAGTGGTGAGGCTTATGTTCCAACATAGGATGATGATGCAGGGGGAATGAATGAGGATATTGAGATTGCTGAAGAAGATTATGATCTTGGTGGAGGAACCAACTATGTTCCAACATCAGCTGATGATGAACAGTTTTTTGAGACTATTGAACCTGAAGATGAAAATCAGGAAAATGAGATGCCTGAGGTTATGGATGTTGAATTCCTCAATCAGAAGACAGGGGGAGTTGTTGGAGTGGTTGAAGAGCCAAATGCAGTTGAGGTACAAACACCAGAACAACATGATGCAGAGGAAGTTGAACATGACCTTGGTGATGTTCCAACATCAGGTCAACCTGATACTGTGGATGTTGAAGTGGTTGATGAGGAAGCAAGTGCATCTTCCACTGATGTCCCAACATCAAAGAAAAGTTGTGAAGATTTGACATACACCAGTGATGAGGTGTTAGATGAGTTTGTATAGTCTCAGGTGAGAAGGTTTAAGAGGAAGGTTGTTGAAGTATCTGCTGAAGGTCCAATTCAGCTAGAAAAGAAGAAGAAGGTGAAGAGAGAAAATGGACAGAGTTCGAAGAAAGCTCCTTCAACAGAAAAGGCTTTAAATGAATATTTCTTTGATGTTGATTGTCAGGACAGCTGGGATACAATTAGCAGAAGGATCATCTTAGCAGAAAGACCAATGAACCTGGACTCATACAAGAAAAGTGGATTTACAGCTTTTCTGGAACATCTTGGTCATATTGCTGCAACTACAGGGTTCAAGAGATATAATAGAGAATTGGTTCAGGAGTTCTATTCAAATGTGAGAGCAGAAAACCTGGACACTGAGTCTGAATGGTATGGCTGGACTTATGTCAGAGGCAAGGTTATCAATTTCTCAGCTCAGAAAATTAATGAGATCCTTGGATAGAGCACTCCTGATTTTGAGGGACCCTGAATATAAGACCTGGAGCTATCAAATGATCAAATTCTTGTTGTACTGACTGGTGGATTGGGATTAAAGTAGCCCAAGCAGGGGAATGCAACAATGTTCAGTCTTACTAGTAAGTACTTTTGTTTATCTCAGATAGCCATTAACTGCTGGATTCCTTCTACAAACACCTCTGCACTTACTAGGGAAATGGATAACTTATTGTATTGTGTTGGAAATAAAATTCCCGTGAACATTGGGAGGATAATACAGGAAAATATTGTATTTCAAGTTGTTTCTTGAAGGAAGAAAAATTCTCTACCACACCCTTGTATGATTACAACACTGGTAAGAGAAGGTGAAGTGAAGGTGAAGGAGGATGATATGATACTTGAGACTACTGCTATTAAGACAAATTCCATAAATTTCTCTACACAGAAGATTAATGATCTACCCTGGAAGGAGTCTGAAACTGGCAGCTCAAGCGGTGCAAGTAAGAAAGGCAGAGAACCTAAGAAGATGGTAATTCAAGCAAAGATTTCTTCTTTGAAGTTGCAGTTAGAAGATCTTGAAGAAGACCTGAAGAAGCTGATTGGTGTTGAGGAAGCTTAGAATAATGCTGCTGGTCCAGTTGCATAATGGATATTTTTATGTTTTTTTAAAATTTTTGAAACTCTGGCATGTTTGATGGCCCCAAGGGGGAGTATTTTGGATTTCTTGTGGGTTTCTTATATATCTTTTGGGTATTCTGGATATTAATTTTTTGGGCCTGCTGGAAGCTATGAGTAGGTTGAATTATCTCGGATTTTTGAATTTCTGATGTTACAACATGCAAAGTTTTGGATGTTCCAACATGAGAGTTGTGTCCGCTGAAAGGAGATGTAAATTTCAAGGGGAGTTAACTTCAGTTTTGAACATATTTGATATTCGTGTGAAGCTATTTTAATATGGTCAAAATCCAAAAAAGTTGGTGGGTCCACAAAATAACAAAGGGGGTAGATTGTAATGTCCGGGATTGTTGAGTTGGCAATTTGTGAAAATTATGGAAGAATGTGTTGTAACATCAAATATGAAATTACTTGCGAGAATAGGTAATCTAAACAATATATTTCCTCCGGTTATGAGCTGATTGCAAAATATATAAATTTCTATATTTATGGGATTAGATTAGATTTATGGAAAAGAACTGAGATGCTATTCTCGGTTATGGAGAAGATGTGGATGAGATATTTTGATTTCTTATTCAAGGGATTAGATTAAGAAATTCCGATCTCCGAGGGATTTGAGTGCTATCAGAATATTCTATGGAGATACAATTCTATGCGCCTAGGATATTGAAGAAGGTGCAATCGGGGTTATAAATATTGAGGACATTGTGACTGCTATTTACGAATTAAAAACAGAAGAAAGTCTGTGCGCAGATTTCAACTTAGGAATAGCCGAGAGTTCAATTTATGTTCCAACATGATCAATACTCTATTGATCTAAGTTCAAAATCGGAGGCCTTAATTCCTCGGGAGGAGGAGATCCAGCGTTGACAATTATCGAGGTTAAAGGGAGTTTGATCAAGGCGGATCGGTAGCAATGAAAGCTTGCAAAATCCACATATTGTAATTAGAAAAGATAAGTATAAGTCGTGTCCATTGTACTATCTTATTCTGATTAGTGGATTTATTCTGAATTAGGCTAGACCCCGCAGATGTAGGTGATTTTACACCGAACTGCATAACCAAATCTGTGTGTTCTTGCTTTACAATTTCCTTTCATACTTGGTTAGTTAGATTATGTTGAAACATGATAACGGCTGGTAAATCATTTAGGTAAAACCAAAATTTCACTTAACTTTATTCATTAACACATATACATTCATGCTCGAACTCATTTAGCCCAAATCTTGATCACTATCAAAACATTTCTCAATTCTGCACAATTTGACTGAAAACGAACTAATTCTGGTTCGAAATTTTTTTGATTTTTTTTCTTTCGTTTTTCCCCAGTGAAACAGTACCCTTTTCTGATATTTCCAGAACTAGAATTTTATTTCCATTTCCACTGAACATCCATAAATAATTTTCTTTGGCTCACTTAAACACTTGATAATCAGAGTAATATTTCTATATAGGTAAAGTTTTGGGAAAGACCATATTTCCATAAGATTATGG
>JAULKM010000003.1:374762-413612 GCA_032355605.1 Rubia tinctorum | reverse complement strand
TATATAGTTGCGAATGTGGAATGTTATCATCATTTGTGATGATTACATGTGTTAAATGCTCAGTTTCATATTTTTGCGTTTTAGAATATTTTTGCGAATTCAGAGACACTGAATGGCGTAGAAGGGTTGCTTGGTGGTCTTCATAACAGTCCCCCGGATGGAGTTCGGGAAACACCTGTGCTTTCTATGAGTTTGGAGCTTGATTCTGACCCCGGTGAAGATAGGTTAGTTCAACTTTATTCAATATCCCCTATTGATGATATACAGATTTGCAATGTTAACTTTTGAAATTTGTATAATTTTCACATGGAAAACTGTTCATTGCCATCTCCTCGAGTAAATATCGTTACATGCTCTACACCTATATGAAAGTCTAAATTAATATTCAGGAATTATTGCTATATGTTAAATACTATTTTTAAGTTTGGCATGAATTCCTTTCACAGTTCATCTGAGGAATATGTATTTAAGAATATGTTTCGTATAACCTTTCAATTTGTATTGCGTTTTACACTATTCATAAGATTGAGATATGATATTCATAGCTAAATGACAATCTCAGACGTTAGTACTAATCATCACATAGCTAAACTTAAATACCGATTGTCAAATATTTATAACAGTTGTCATTATAATTTGTTATCCAGCTCACCGCGCATCGCGCGGTGACTCCTCACTGCGCATCGCGCGGTGACTCCTCACTAGTAGCAAGGAAAAGGAAATTATCACTCCAATCATTTTAGGGGAAGTTGTATATTTTTTAAAAAAATCTTGGCACTTGCAAATCTGCTAACTTTTCAATTTAAAAAAATTAACATTTCAAAATACGTGTTTACCCTCAGTGATTTAAAATTTTACATTCTCACCCCATTTCCACAAACAGTCTCCTCTATTCTCTCATTTTGCTCCACCACAAACCATCTCCTCTCATTCGGCATGAACCCTCTCCTCTTTTCTCTCATTTTGCTTCGTCATCGCCCCTCCCTCCGCCACCACTCCATTTGCGACCACCACCCCACACCCCCAATCTACACCACCCCATTCCCTTGTCGTAACCCTAGCGCCACTCCACACCTCAATTTGCACCACTTCATCTCCTTGTCGGAATCCTAGCTTACCCCTTCTGCGCCGAGATGCTAGTTTACCCCCATCTGTGAACAGAGAGAAGAAGAGACGATGCGTAGGAGAGGCGGCGAAGGGAGGCGATGCGAGGAGAGGCGACACGATGAAGGGAGGGAAGGAGATGAGGCACTGGGAGGCGGAGAGGCAAGGCGAGAGGATGGCAGAGAGGGGTTGAGGAGGAGGCAGCAGTGGAGGGAGTTAGATGGAGGTGGCGGAGGGATCTATGGGTTGTAAAAGACAGGGGGCAATATGGTCTTTTAACCATGGTCAAATTTGAAGAGATATTTTATCTCTCTGCAAATTGCCCTGGGACGGAGGGAGTACTATTCATCCCTAGTTTTTGGTCATCTTGTCATGTTTGACCACATATAACTTTTGCTAGGAACGGTGTATTAAATTTAATTTTTGAAAAATACATGATTCAGCTAATCTAACAATGTCTCACATAATTATATTTATGCTTATATACTAATTAAAATTTATGGTGTCTGGAGAAAATTGATCAAAAAGTGTGATGATTCGAGTGGGATGGAGGAAGTATAATACTAACCCTATTATTTTGCAAAAGTGCTAATCTGACCATTTAAAATTTGAAAATGCGAAACTAACCCTAGGATTTAGAACAATTTTGCCGATATACCCAAATGGCACTATTCTAGCATTGATTGAAGGAATTCAGGCGTTGACCCAACATGAAAAGATAAAAATACCCCTAGTCTTAAAACTGAAAATTTCATGACTATTCTACCCCCTTACAAAATCAACACTTTAAATTTAAATCATAGGGTTCGATCAGAACTTTAATTTTTAAAATAGGACCTCGAAGCAAAACACAATAACTACATCACCATTACAGTTTGCAAATAGCAACATCACCTTTATCAAAACTCATACAAAATCAAATACGCCACAACCCATGTTATTAACAACCAACAAACCAATACCCTAGGCCGTTTAAAGCACAACTTACATTTGGCCACAATAACATAGCATGCAAAAACAATTATAAAGAAAATCAAATGGATATTAACATCTCTCAGCACCTGAAATTCAAGAATTTCGACAACCAAATTCACTAACCTAGAAAACTCTTTTGAACCAATCCTTGCACCCACAATTTTTCTCTAAATTAAACAAAAAGAACAAAACAATTTACAACTCCATGACTAAGCATTAATGAGGCATATAGTCGGTGCTCAATCGGGTTACCATTTTTCAGGTTGCCCTATTTCTTGGTCCACTTCCAATGGTGATCATCTTTTGTCGGTCGGTGGGATATCACGCCATCGCTGCAGCAAACTGGCAACTACAACCAAGAAATTTTCCATGAGAGAACGATCGTGAGCGGTTGACTGTAATAGTGGGGTTACCTTTGACATTGGGAAAGACGAACGGGAAAGGAAGATAGGAGGATAAGGAAAAAAGGAAAAACCTTTCGTTAATAAGGAGGGTAATATCATCTTTTCATATTTTCTGAGTTTTAACTTTTAAAGGGGTATAATGGTCATTTAATCAAATTTTAGCCACATTTCTGGTGGTAGGGTTAGATTGACACTTTCGACCAAAAAATAGAATTATTTTAGCACTTTTCTCTACTTCTATTTAAATCGGAACATGATCATAAAAATTGCCCAACTTACTGAGTATAATTTGAAATTGTTGTCATTCAAGAGTTTAAGTAAACAAGTAAGTTAGTTGACTTTGAGTCCGAATATGATAGGCAACAATTTGATCAAACTGAATAAGATCACTAACCCGATGATAGTCAATGTTAATATGTTTAGTATGTTCATGGAACACCAAATTTGCTACAATGCGGTAACTGCTTTAATATCACAAAATAGACGCATTGGAGAGGAATCGCCAATACTCAATGAAAAAAGAAGAGATATTAGCTATAGCAACTCACAACATGCAACAATCATAACATAATACTCAACTTCAACAGATGAACGAGAAGCAACGAGAAGCAGTCGATTATTTCTTCCACTAAGCAGATAATCACGCAGTGTAACGAAATATTCAGTCACGGAAGGAAGTGCAAGAGCACACCAGTCAGATTCACAATAATATGACTTGAGTAGCAAATTATACCTAACCAACTTGATAATATTACTACTGAATCCAGTATATGTTGGCCATTCAAAGGATGATTGAGATTGTGACAAATGTTTGAGACAATTGAAGAAACAACAGACTCCCCTTATCCAAAATACTTCATGTGTTTGGTTTGGTGGACATTTAAACTCCTCGTACTTTTGGGTAGGTCAAAACTATTTTGAGGTCCAAAGCAAACATTTAATTTGGGCCCTTTTATAAAGAGAAATAAAAATTTATCGATGCAAAATTTATATTAAAAAACTATCAATATAAAGAAAATATATTGATGCAAAATTTAATTTTTCATCGATACATTCATAAATTTTTTGTACAGTAAGAACAAGTCGGTGTAATGCAATAAAGCAATTCAATGAAAATTATGAAATCTCAAGCTCCCAACATCAATATAACTTATACTCCCCCTATCCTCTATTAACCTTTTCATTTTAATTTTTTAAGTCAAAAGTGTGTCACTTTTTTTATCATAAATTTACATTTATGTATAAATTATAACAATATCACACAAGATTTTGTTAAATTCGCCGTAACATGTGTACTTTAAAAATATATTTTTTTGTAACTTTAATTTTTTTATTTAAAGATAATAACAGTTATACTTATTTGTTTTTAACTTCAAAAGATCAACGTGAGAAGTTTAAAAAGAGATACAGAGAGTATAGCATTATTCATTTTCAATATTTCATTTCAGATTGTCCATTTTCAGATTTTTTTGACAAACACTCCAAACAAACATAAATGTTTCTAATACGAAAAGGCCCTTAAAATTTCCAAGTTCAATTTCGAAATATTTGTTTAAAAGGTCATGCTTGAAATATCACATGTTACTAAACTGATAAAGGCTTTGTTTGGCAGGGCTTTTTAGCTGTTGTACTTATAAGCAAAACATTTTTTGGTATTTGGTAAACTGCTAAAAAACAGCTTATTTTGAAATCAGAAGCTATTTTTGGGGGAAAAGCAGAAGCTGGTCTCCTTCTGCTTTCAAAATAAGCCAGCTTTGCTTATAAGCACAGCTCTACCAAACATACCCAAAGATCTTTCATTGCCTTTTAGTTTGGTCTAAAATCCAACTCAAAATTTTAAAAGAGAATTTAAGTTAGTGATTGGGCCAGCCCAAATTAACTCATGTAAAATAAATTTTAAATTCTCCATAAAGGGCCGTAAATTAAACTTCCTCTTTACTTATTTTTTAGCTTAAATCTTGGGGGAAATCTAAAATGAATCTAATTAGTGTAAAAACTCAGTTTTTAATATTAATGAGGAAAAAACAAAAACTGAAACATAGAAGACCAAAATTAAAATTTTCGACCCTTTAATTTATGGGCCGACCCTGCATACTCCCTTTAATCCTCTTTAAATAGGACCTTCAAAATTATACATATTTTTTTAAGAAAAGAAAGGATCGGTGGAAATTGAATTGAGAATATAAAAAATAAAATGAGTTGATGAAAATAATTTAAAATTTAAGGAGTCAATTTTTTTAAAGAAAAAACTACTCTAAACTAAAAAGATGGACGTTATAAGAGGATCGGGCAGAGTATGGGAGTATTGAGTATAAAGAATCCCAGGACCGTGATCTAACGCAGACTGAAGGATTTGGAAGAGATGTAACCAATATTAATACTCCGTACCAACTCTATTTGCACTTATACTTTTTAAATATTTTATTTATTAAAATTTGATCGATTTAATAGATTTATGAATAATAGAATATTAGATAAATTAGAATCAGGTTAAGAAAGGAATACCCTTTCTGATTGGTTTTGTACATATCCTTTTCCATATCTGATTCTATCTTGTATACCCTTTGTAATCACTATATATATGAATACACACAACCACATTGATTTGTGGGTTTTACATTATATCAATGGAGCTATCATAAGTCTATGTTGAAATCAGGTGGTTTTTTCCTGTCCGGTGAACGTCATTTGACTGCGGTTATTTACACACGAAAACCGCAGTGGAAAAGCCCTTATGACTTCGGTTTCAGAACCCAAGTAGAAGAAAAACTTTTAACTGCTGTTGTTTAATCATAAAAAATTTGCCTGTAGTTGTGAGCAAGCTATGATACGAAAGCAGCTACAGAACTGATGGTTAAACTAGGAAAGTCCTATTGTTGTTTGGTTTAGGAAATTTAAAATTACGTACCAAACCTATAAATTAGGAAAGTCCTATTGGTTTTTGGTTTAGGAAAATAGAAGTTACCTACGGAACCTATAAATGTGGGTTCAATTCTAACAAGAATAGCATTTTCTGATTTTCTTTGCGTTACAATACTCATCATGGATTGCCGGGAGAATACGATGGAAGAGTTGCCGGAGGAGATGGTGATGGAGATGTTGGCGAAGCTTCCCGTCAAATCACTCATCCGAATGAGCTGCGTATGTAAAGCATGGCGTGATTTGGTTCTGAAAATAAAAGATCAATGTTTAACAGTGATCTTCTTCAGGCGCTTGTTTAATTATGATGCTTGTGATGTTGAAGACTTCCTATTAACCCATGATTCCCGGAGCCCCATGTCCTTAGAGTTTCAACCTCTACCGGACTTGGAGCCATATGACTACGTGTTTGGATCGTGCAATGGGATCCTTCTTTGCTCAAAAGAAGATACCTATTACCTGCACAATCCCATAACCCGCGAAATCCTAGCACTTCCTCCACTTCCCCCCCGCGCCCATGATATTCCTGATTTTTCTGATGATGAGAGTGCTGAATGTTTTGATCTTGATGGAGATGCAATGTGTGCAGAATTTGATGCACTTTTTGGTTTTGATTCTTCCACCAGCGATTACAAAGTCATTGTGATCAGGTATCCTAGGATTATGCCCAACAGAAAGAGATACATTGACATGTATAAAGTGAGTACAAACTGTTGGAGTAATGTAGATGATGAGTTGGAGTTTGAAGATGAATGCTTGTTCCAATATGAAGGCAGATTTCGAGGGCCAATCCTTTTCAAAGGATGTATTCATGGGATTCACCTCAGGCGTTGGGAAGAGATAATCGCTACTTTTGACTTCAATGCTGAGAGATTTGGAGTGATAGAGTATCCGGCTGTAGAAAACCCGCGTAAGTGGGTGGGTAATTGCCTGGATGTGTTGGATGATTCACTTGCACTCTGCCTGGAATATGGTACAAGTTGTGAAATTGATGTGTGGGTGATGACGGAATATGGCAAACGGGAGTCGTGGACGAAGAAATTTTCAGTTAAATTATTAGGTCAAGTGGTTAACTTTTGGGCTCCTGATATGAAGAGCCTTGCACTGCTCTGGAATAATTACGACGACGATCAAGAACTTGACGTGACTGCAGATCGACGGAGTATTTTCCTTCAGCAAGACACGACATACAGAGAATTGAATGAGCTTCGCAGCAGCAGGTGTGTTACCAGTTTCGTCTTCAAACCTAGTTTGGCTTCTCTTTCCTGCCACCAGAGGCGATGATTGACTCCTTTCTTCAGGGAATTATTAATGAGCTACTCTTTCTGAATTTGGATTTATTTATGGATGTGTATACATCACTAGTTTTCCTAAGATGTACCAGTAGTTTCAGTGGAATGAGTGGTATTTCCTAGTCTTCCGTGCTCTGTTCGGTTCTCCCCATTCGATTAGTAAAGAGATATTAATGGGGTGGACATGTTGCATTATGATTTTGATACTAGTCTCGATTTACTCTTAAGCCAGTTGTTTCTGTGTCTAATTATATGATATACTCCCCCGACTCACTAAAATTTATTCCAATTTTACATTTATAACTCTGACTTTAGCATCAAAGTGTAAATATAACCCTGCAATCTCAAAATGTGCCAAGATAACTCCAACCTATTATTGTATGTGTCAATCTAACCCTAACTTTTGGAAAAATTGTGCCGATATACCCAAACTCTATCTTCTGGGTTGTCCGTGTAAATTACTGCGAAGAGAAAAAGGAAATAACTAAAATAACCTTCAGCTAAATTTGAATATTTTGTGCCCAAAATACCCCCTCAGAGTTATACAGGGTTATTTCAGCACATAGTCAATAAAGTAAGGGTTATGTATGCACTTCCGATATAAAGACAGGGTTATTTCAGCACATAGTTAATAAAATGAAAGTTATTTCAACACAATGGACATTTGAAAAATTAATACCCGAATGTCTCTAAAACATACAAGAACCACAAGGAAGGCAACAAATTACAGCAACTACATCCAAAAAATGCACCAAAGTATATCCACATCAATCACCTAACATTACAACCATTCAAAACACAACAAAAATTATGAAAAAACGTCTCATATTCGGACAGTGCATGAAACGAAACTAAACCACGTCCTTTATATGACTTCACAACCAGCCTCTTCTTAACACCATAAACAACCCTAATACAGCCAATCGAAAAAACCCTAACATTTCCACGAGCCCAGAAATCAGAATAAAACAAGCAAAATTCTAAAAACTATAAAACCCTAGGAAATGCACCCCAATGGCACATTTTACCCCCTAGGATGATGCCCTATTTTAGGGGGGTGAATCCGAAAGGAAAGACGCAAAACAAGAAAATCCTCCGGCCGCTTGCAGACGAGGAACGATATACTACGAGGCCGAAAAGGAACGACGGGAAATTGTAGAGATGAAGGGCAACGAGGCAACGCCTCAGTTTCTGTGCTTCGAGATGAAGAAAACGGGAAGAATGGTGGAGCGGGAAGAATAGAAAACGCAAGAGGAAAATAGGAGAAATGAGAAATAAAGTAAGGGGTGAGAACGTCATTTTATATTTTATGACTTTTTCTTTTTTTTAAAAAAAAGTGCAAAACGCTATTTTCACCTTATTCCGACAGTAAAATAGTTGACTGAAAAGTCAACATGGTTAAGGGTTATTTTGGCACTTTCTGAGATTGTAGGGTTATATTGGCACTTTCATCTTGAAGTCGAGGTCACTTTACCACTTAGCTCTCTTTTTAATTCAAGAGACAAATCATCTTTTCCTTAAAATCCGGCCATAAATCAGTTGACTGAAAAGGTAAACGAGTCAAAGGTTATTTTGGAAGTTTCTGAAATTGCAGGGTTACATTGGCACTTTCAGCCTAAATCCAGAGTTATTTAAGCAAATAACTCTAATATATTTATAAAATTACTTCTTTTTCCCGTTCTCATGTACCATGACTGATTTCAATTTGAACATGTAAAGTCACGTGTGATGGATTAATTTGGAGAGAGTGTAAAGACGTGTGTGACTCTTGGATTGATTATTGGCAATTTGTGAAGGTATGGTAAAAAACATAAACTTACCATGTTGGAACATATTGCGATAAGCAGGATTTGCGGAATGAATATTGCGACAATTTTCGGTTATGAAAATTGATGATTACGTGATATTAGATTCAGCGAATTAGAAGCATAATGGAATTATGGTAAATCCCTATAATAATGGAATTGTAATTGAATGAATATTATGGGATATTTGAGATAAGGAAAATCCCTTTATTTATGGGATTTGGATATGCTTCAGAAGCAGATAAGGAATAGGAATATTATGGAGATAATTATTGAGCTATTCTAATCTGCATTGGGCTATAAAATAAATGCATAACACGGCTGCAAACTCGTGGAATTAATTGAGAAAAAATGTGCATTCAGATTTTACATTCTGCCGAGAGTAATTGCGAAGAGACAGAATCTGACTAAGTTCCAACACACCAGACCTGTGTGCTAAAGTTCAGAATGCATGCCTTAATTCCTCGGGAGGAGGAGATCCAGCGTCGGCGAGTTTCGAGGTCAGATAGAGTCTGATCAAGGCGGATTGGTAGTAAGGGGAGCTTGCAAAATTCACGTGTAGAATTAGAAAAATAAGTATAGCTGTATGGTGTACTCTGTACTATATCTTTCTGATTAGTGGATTTATTCTTAACTGAGTCAGGCCCCGCAGACATATGTGGATTTTACCGAACTGTGTAACCAAGTCGTGTGTCTTGTGTTTATTTACTTTACATACTTGATTAGGTTAGACTACGTTTGAACATATGTTTGCTAGTTAACGCCTAAAACGGTAAAACCAGATTTTCAATTGGTATTAGAGCTTGGTCACTTGCGTTCTACCTTGGTTGTGTCAAGGAAAGTGAGATCCGGTTTTACCATGGCTACAAGGGAAGGAGCTTCTGTGTCTCGGCCACCTCCGCTTTAAGGTTTAAACTACAACTACTGGAAGGCTCGCATGAGAATGTTTATCAATTCTCTGGATGAACTTGCATGACACTTTGTTGAGAACGAATGGAACCCTCCAACTAAAGATGAAGCAACGAGTTCTAAGGAGAAAGAAGGAGAATCGAGCTTAAAGAGTCAAACTCTCAAAGCAAAATCGATTTGGTCTTCAGATGAATTAAAGGGCTCTCTGGCAAATTCGAAGGCGTTGAATGCGATCTTCACAGCAATTGATGAAAATAAGTTTAAGCTTATTTCTACATGTCATCAGTCTAAGAAAGCATGTGATATCTTGCAAACTGTTCATGAAGGAACTAGTCGAGTACTTGAATCCAAACTTTAGATGTTGGCAACCAAGTTCGAAGAATTGAAGATAGAGAAGAATGATACTATTGCCACATTCAACAGGAAGTTGAGAGACGACTCTAATATGCCTTATCAATTGGGAAAAGTCTACAAGGAATCGAAACTAGTGAATAAGACATTAAGATCTCTTCCCAAGAGATTTGCTATGAAGGTTGAAGCAATAGAAAAAGGCAGAGATGTATCCAGGATGTCCTTGGATGAACTGATGGGATCATTACAGACATATGAGATGAACATGGAACAGCCTACAAAGAAGACCCAGAAGGAGTTAGTGTTTAAAGCAGCCTCATCACGAGATAATCATGATTCAGATAGTGAGGATGATAAAGAAGAAATTGCTCTCATCACTAAGATTTTTTCAAGAATGTTGAAGAAGTTTGTGAACGGGAAACCACAAGAGAGAGCTGAAGGAAATAAACCAAGTAGACAGAACTTTGGTAGAAATCGTAGAACTCGTGTGGAGCAAGGAATTCAACAAATTGAAAAAAAAATCTAGGTGGTGAAGCAAAACAGCAAGGAAGGATTCAATGTAGAGAATGTGAAGGATTTGGTCATAATAAATCTGAATGCGCCAATACTCGGAAGAAACAAGGAAGATGGTATGTTACTTCATGGAGTGAGGATGAAGAAGATGAGAAAAATGAAGAGGAACTTATCAGCAATTATGTGGCGTTTGGAGTAAAAATTCAAGAAGAAGTTGTGGACGTATGTTCCAACACAGACCGTGCTACATGTCCAAACACTGAAACGATATGTTCCAACATACAGTCTCCTGATGATTCCAGCGATGAGGATGACCAATCTGTAAGCAGTGAAGATATCTACACTTCATATGAACAAATGTATAACATGTGGTTGAAGGTTGTTGAAGCTAATAAGATCCTGAAGGTAGAGAAAAATCAATTATCCGAGGCTAAGAAGGAATTGATAATGCAGACAGAAAAGCTTGAGGATGAAGTTGATAGTATGACGGTGAAACTAAATTCAATGGCTGAACGAGCTGAATTGGCAGAATCAACATTCAGCAAACTAAATTCTGGCAAGGCAAAGTTAGACAAAATTCTGACTATGGGAAAAAGCTTCAGAGATAAACATGGAATCGGGTATGGCAATAACTCTTGTGACATGTAGAATTTCAAAATTGAGCTTCAAGATATGAAGAGAAAGGTAATGAAGACTCGCGTTCGGAAACCTCTCATATGTAATTACTGCAAGATTCAAAGCCATTCCAAGGAATGGTGTCTCGGACTATTGGGCGATATTATGAATGGACGTCAGCTATCAGCGTGTTCCAACACAGGCAGTACCCATCGCTCAAAACTGGTTCAGAAAGTATGGATTCCCAAACGTGTGGTTACTTGTTTTGTTGCTCGTACTTCACTTATTGCATATTCTAGAGACTCGTGGTACTTTGATAGTGGTTGCTCTCGTTACATGACCGGAACACAAGAGTTATTGACAAAGATTAAACCGTATAATGGTGGTTCGGTTACTTTTGGTGATAGGAAGAAGAGTCGAGTTATAGGAAAGGGTGAAATGAAAATTGAAGGATTTCCGGTGTTTACCAGTGTGCTGCTCGTTGAAGGGTTAAAAGCAAATTTGCAAAGCATCAGTCAGTTGTGTAATGACAATATGACAGTTGAATTTCAGAAAGACAAATGTGTGGTGAAACATGGCGATGATAAAGTTTTTTCTGGCATTCGATCATCAGATAATTGTTATCTTCTGGAGCAAGAAGTACGATGCTTAAGTTCAAAACAAGATTAACGCACACTATGGCATAGGAAACTTGGTCATATCAACTACAAAACCTTGGTAAAGTTAGCATATTCGAAGGCAGTTCGAGGAATGCCTATGCTTGCGACCAAGAGTGGAATTGTTTGTGGTCCATGTCAGCAAGGTAAACAGATTCGGTCTCCTCACTCTGCAGTACAGTATATCACTACCTCAAGGAACCTTGAATTGCTTCATATGGATTTAATGGGTCCAGTCAACACACCTAGTGTGAGTGGCAAGAAGTACATCTTTGTATGTGTTGATGACTTTTAGAGATTTACTTGGGTGACGTTTCTCAAAGAAAAATCTGATACTGTGGATGTATTTAGAAGTTTGGTAGTCAAATTGCAGACCGAGAAAGGAAGTTCGATTGAAAAGAATATTAGAATCAGAAGTGATCATGGAAGGGAATTCGAAAACTCTCAATTCAGTGATTTCTGTGATGAACTTGGTATTCAACATAAATTCTCCGCGCCTATTATTCCACAGCAGAACGGCATTATCGAAAGGAAGAATAGAACACTTCAGGAGATGACTCGAGTTATGCTTGCAGAAAAAGGTATACACAAAAAATGGTGGGCAGAAGCTGTTAACACAGCATATTATACGATCAATCGTGTGTATCTTAGACCATTTACCAACAAGACTTATTACGAGATTTGGAAGGGAAGAAAGCCTAATGTATCTCACTTTCATGTGTTTGGAAGCAAGTGTTACATTCTATGAGATAGAGATCCATTGGCAAAGTTCGACAACCGTAGTGATGTTAGTATATTTCTGGGATATTCTGTGAACATTCGACCTTATCGTGTATTTAATCGTCACACAAATACACTTATGGAGTCAATAAATGTTGTGGTTGATGATTCGGATGATAAAAAGAATTCACAGGAGAAGGACGATGAACCAGATGCTGAGCATGTTCCAACACAGGTCACTCCACCTACACAGCCAGCTGAGTATGTTGAAACACAGGAACAAGTTGATGAACAGTCGATGTCTGACGAGTATATTGGAACACACCCTCCTACACCTAGTCCGTATGTTCCAACACAGGAGATACCATAACAAATTTCAAGAAGGACCCGATCTATTCCTAGAGTGAATTACCGTGAACTTGCTGGATTGCAATGATTTATATCACTCATTGAGCCGAAGAATTATATGGAAGCGTTACTTGATGAATACTGGATAGCGGCAATGCAAGAAGAACTCGAATAATTTGAACGCAATGATGTGTGGTTTCTTACTCCTCGTCCAAAAGAGGTTAACGTAATTGGTACAAAATAGATTTTCAAGAATAAATCGGGTGCTGATGGACAGATTACTCGCAATAAAGCTAGATTGGTCGCTCAAGGATTTACTCAAGTTGAAGGTGTCGAATTTAATGAAACGTTTGCACCAGTTGCCAGGTTAGAATCCATTCGTATCTTACTTGCTATTACTTGTACCATGAACTTTACATTATATCAAATGGATGTGAAAAGTGCTTTCCTGAATGGAGTGGTAAATGATGATGTTTATGTGGAGAAACCTAAAGGGTTTGAAGATCATCATCATCTGCACCAAGTGTATCGCCTTAAGAAGACACTATACGGTTTGAAACAAACACCTAGAGCATAGTATGAACGACTGACAAACTTTATACTTAAGAAATGTTATCATCGAGGGGGAGTAGATTTTACATTGTTTGTGCTCTCACACAAATCTAAGTTGTTGATTGCTCAAATCTATGTGGATAATATTCTGTTCGGTTCTGCTTCTCTTCTATAGTGAAGGATTTTGTGTCTCTAATGCAAGCAGAATTTGAGATGAGTAAGGTTGGTGAACTCACTTACTTTTTGGGACTTCAAGTGAAGCAAGAAAAGAATGGTTTGTTCATAAATCAAAGCAATTATGCATTGAATCTCGTGAAAAGGTTCAGTCTTGAAAATGCTCGTGTTATTCGTACTCATATGGCTATCACAGAGAAATTGGTCAAGGATGAAAAAGGTGTTTCAGTTGATCAGAAACTGTACAGAAGCATGATTGGGAGTCTGTTGTATCTTACTGCTAGTCGATCTGATATATGTTTCAGTGTTGGTGTTTGTGCAAGATTTCAAGCTGATCCAAAGGAATCACATTTGATTGCGGTAAAGAGAGTGATTCGATATGTAAGTGGGACTTCTGATTATGGCATCTGGTATTCAAAAAATCAAGACTCAAATCTTATTGGCTATAGTGATTCAGATTGGGCTAGTAATGCAGATGATCGCAAAAGTACTAATGGTGGTTGTTTCTTTATTGGTACGAATTTGGTGTCTTGGTATAGTAAGAAGAAAAATTCAATATCTCTATCATCTGTTGAAGCTGAGTATCTTTCTTCTGGAAGTTGTTGTGCACAGTTATTATGGATGAAGCAAATGCTGAATGATTATGAAATTCATCAAGGTCCTTTAAAGATTATGTGTGACAACAAAATTGCAATTGATATTTCTAAAAATCCGGTCCAGCATTTAAGAACAAAACACATTGATATAAGGCATCATTTTATCAGAGATTTGGTTGAAAGAAAAGAGGTGGTGGTAGACTATGTTTCAACATGCGAACAATTTGCTGATATATTTACTAAACTACTTGATGCCTCAACTTTTGAGTTTCTTAGGCAACACTTTGATGTGTGTTGAATATGAGGTATGTCTGAGACTCCATTGTACATTATGTATATTATTTTTGTTCAGTTTTATTTTTTTATGAAAAAATCAAAAAAATAAAAAAAATGGAAAAAGGAAAAAATAAAAATAAAAAATTGGCGGATGAAGGAAGGAAGTGGTTGAAGAGTATGTTGGAACTTATTAGGAGACAAGACGTGACAAGAGAAGGAAAGGTAATTATTATCTTGGTAAGGTAAAAAGGTGATGACACAGTTAGAAGAAAAATGGAAGAATTTAAATTGTGTTCAAACTCTACACATTCCCTCTTTTTCGCCTTTCACTCTTCCTTGCCTACCAAAATTCTCAAACACTCCAATCTCTCTCAAACTCTTGCTCCTTGCCAAGAAGAACTATCTACAATGGCCAGAAATTTGCTCCTACTTATAGCCGGTAAGCCAGAGGAGAAAACTTCTAGCGATTCCAAATATCAAAAGGTAATATCATCCTCTTCTACCTGTGTGATCTGGAAGGGTAAATTTTTTGATTCTATAGAAGAGTTTACCAAATGGATACACGCAAATAGAGTTTCATTGATTTAATGGGGTTAGAAGATCTTAAGATAGAATTTTTAAATGTAAAAATGGAGGAACTTCTATCAGGAGATATTGGAGACATGTATTTCATTGAAACTTTTGATGTTAAACTACTGAAAGGAGAATTTAGGTAGTATCAGGGAAAGGATATGTTTCATGTTTTTAGTTACATTCCTAGAAAAAGCAATGAAAGGATTGAGGAAATTTTTGAGGAGGATGCAGTAGGGCTAGAGGTGTTAAGGTCTACGAATCAGACGAGGATTATTAAGTTTGGTGGTGTGCATGCTGAAAGGGTGAAAGCACTTAGAAATTTAGCACCCCCTGTGATTGTGATATCTGACAGTGATGAAGAGGAAGATACTGAGCATATTCCAACATACCAGTCTGCAGAATAAATGGAGGTTAATGAAACCGATTTAGGCTGCTGGAGAAGGAGCAGAGGATGCTGATTTTGTGATGCATGATGATGCTGAGGGGCTGATGAAAGGGGAAGATGACCCCACTGTTTAAGGTGCAAAAGAAGAAGGTACACAAAATGTTCCAACACAGTCTCAGTATGTTGGAACACAGTCCCCTGTGCAGCAACACATTGAGTAGGCCCCTAATCTTGGTTATTCTAGCGATGAGGTTCTGGATGAATACATTCAGACAATGAAGTCAAAGAGGAAGTTTGATGAAGCCGAGACTTTAGTACCATCCAAGAAGACCAAAGTAGCTAAACTTTCTCCAAGGAAGAAAAAGACCAGAACAGCTTTACCTCCTCCACCTATAAGTGCAACTCTTTAAGAGACTTACTATAATGTAAATGGTGATGATATGGGAGAGATTTTTTCTTAGAGAAAGTTTATTGCTTAGAGGCCTGTCGATTTATTAGCATATAAACCTAGTGGTCTCTCTGATTTTCGGTTGGGCTGAGAAAAGCTGCCACTGGGTTTCAGGATTATAATAAGCAGTTGGTCTGTGAAGTTTATTCGAACATAATGGCTGAAATTATGGATGTTGATTCACCCTGGTATAATAGGGTATATATTTGAGGGAAGATGGTAAACTTCTCACCTGAAAGAATAAACAGGATATTGGGACTAAAGACTCCTGACTTTGAAGGAGTTTTTGATGAAGATATGTGAGTTTTTGATGATCAAATGCTGATGGAGATTTCTGAAGGTGTGAAGATAGTTTGGGTGGCAACAGGGTATTCTCAGGCATCTTGCCTGACTTCGAGGTTTTTCGGACTATATCAAATTGCTGTCAACTTCTAGATGCCATCTACTAATACAACAGCCCTAACCAGAGAAATGGCAAAACTGTTGTACTGTGTTGGAACACAGCGACCAGTGAACCTGGGTCTTTAAATTCAGCAAGCAATTGTTCGCCAAGTAGTCTCCCCAAAGGCAAAGCAAGCCCTTATATACCCATGTATTGTCTCTCCACTTGTCAGAAGTGAGAGAGTCAAGGCTAAGGCTAATGATGATATTATTGAGACCGAGCTATTAAAGCCAAACAAAAAGACATTTTGGTTGGGACAAGTCAAGGACTTGCCTTGGGTGCCACGGTCTGCCAATTCCAGTTCTGTTCTAGAAGACAAGAAGGAAAAGTTGGATGCTCTGAATGCAAGGATTGGAGTTATTTCTATTCAACTAGCAGCTCTGGAAGTTGAGAAGCAGAAATTGGAAGCTGAGAAGGCTCGACTGGAGGTTTAGATTGCTGAACCTGGATAGAAGTTTTTAAACTGAAGGACTATGTTCCAACATAGTCAGCGTTATGTTCAGGGGGAGAAATATTTTTTGCTGATTTTTGTCTTTGGCATGTTTATTTGGCCCCAAAGGGGAATGATGAATGATGAATTTTGGATATTATTTTGGTTTTCGGTATTATGAATTATTTAGACTTCTGGAATTCTATGATTCGGTTATTAATTCAAAATTTGGTATGTACATGTGTGTTCCAACATAGAATTAAATTGGTACCTTGGCACGTGGAAGTTTTTTTCTTCTTTTGGTTTTCTTAGTCCAAAATGGTTGGGTCCACAAAATGGCAAAGGGGAGATTGTAAAGTCATGTGCAATCTCATGGATTAATTGATTGGCAATTTGTGAACTTATGTTAAAGAAGAAAACTTACCATGTTGCAACATACTGGCGAAAGCAGATTTGCGGAACGAATATTACGACGTATTTTGGTTTATGGAAATTGGTGATTTAGCAATATTTGTTTTAGCCATATGGAAGCAATATGTTTTTATGAAAAATCCCTATATTTATGGAATTGGATTAATGGAATATTATGGGATAATTGAGATAAAGTAAATCCCTTTATTTATGAAATTTAGATATGCTTCAAACGCAAATAAGGAATATGAATATTATGGAGATAATTATGGAGCTATTCTGATCTGCAATGTACTATAAATGAAGGACATTATACGGCTGCAAAGGTGGGAATTAAATCGAGAAAATCCGCATTCAGATTTTGCATCTATCGAGAAACTTTGCAAGAGTCAGAATTACCATGTTCCAACATACACTAACTGTGTGCTAAAGTTCTTAACGTATGCCTTAATTCCTCGGGAGGAGGAGATCCAACGTCGACGAGTTTCGAGGTCAGAGACAGTCTGATCAAGGCGGATCGGTAGCAATGGGAGCTTGCAAAATCCACACATTGTAATAAGAAGATAAATATAGTTGTATGGTGTACTTTGTACTATATCTCTGATTAGTGGATTTATTCTGAACTGGGCCAAGCCCCGCAGATGTAGGTGGAGTTCACCGAACTGCGTAATCAAGTTGTGTGTCTCTTGTTTATTTACTTTACATACTTGGTTAAGTTAGACTATGTTGGAACATAGGATTACTAGTTAAGTTAAAACGGTAAAACCAATTTTTCAACTCTTAATGAAAGATATTAAAGATCAAATATTTTTCAAGTCAATTATTAAGAAAGAAAGGTGAAATTTGAAATGGAACGGAGAGTAGAATATTTTGGTCTTGTTAAAACATATATTCATCATGGCATCGTTCACAATTTAACTTTGCAATCAGATTTCAAATAAATCCAGGCTTTTGTCCTTTATAAAATTAACTTGGAGAAAACTTATTTGTAAAGTTGAAAAATGCATTCAACTTTCAGAATACAATAAATCACAATTTCATTAACCAGGGCGATGCAGAAAATTTGCATGGTGGAGCTGGTAGTAAAAAATAAAATTTCATTTAAAAAATAATAATAATCAAGTCGGTGTTGTCGTATGTAGGTGTGTTCAAATTATCTGACCCGTTTTGACTCGATCCATTTATTTCGGATCAGGTTAATGTTCCATTTGCATTTTTACCATATTTTATTGAGAAAAAATATCATTCTTTAAAATTTTCATTAAATAAATTATTTTATTTCAACATATCCACCAATAATCTACTTCATAAACAAGTTTAATATTCTTAAAAAATACTTGTAAAGATAAAAATAATTTAATCAAACTACTATTAATTATAAATACTCCCTCCGTCCCAGGAGAACATGCAGAAAGAGAATTTTCTCCTCCAAAGTTCCCCTGGACTCCACCCTGTCAGCAACCCCACGTGCAGGCTTTCAAACCAAATGTTGTAAATGGGAAAATTAGGGGGGTAACTCCCCCTCCCTTCCCCTTCATTAATTGGATCCTTCCTGCTGAATTAATGAGCTAGAAAGGCGCCAAAATACATCAAATGGGTACTGTTCATACATTGTTCATACATTACAAATTAAAATTCCAAAAAAAAATCTAAACTAATTCCCTATAAATAGTAAATACATAAGCTCCTACTGCCATAAATGAAGTAAAAAAGAAGAAAAAAGTTGAGTAAAGCTCCACCTTCATGCTAAAACCCCAAACCCAATAAAGTTAGGGTTTCTTTAGGGAATCCTCAGGTAGGATAACACAAGTCATCAAGCCGTCCTAAGCCCCCGTAGGTGCTGATTGCTCTCAACATCTATGCATCTTCTCATCATCATCGGGTTTTTCTTATTTTTTTGTTTGATGCGTGTCAAAAATCTCACAAACAAAGAGAGGCAGCACATGAGAGAGTTTCTCGTGGAGCACTACAAAAATAGGAAGATCCAACATTAAAAAAGGGAAGAGGCAGCATTTATGTTTTATTGTAGCATACGTATGGTCAACACAATATGGGAGCTGACTCGGGCTCAAATGCCAGCCAGAGGCCCACTAGACTTGCGTCATCGGATGACGGGGCATCATCCGCAGAATAAGAAAAGCATCGACTTGAATTCTTTGAGATCATTGTCTACAATTAAAAGAAGTACCAGAAGGGGTACTACCAAAGCAATAAACATAGGGAAGAGCAGCATTCAACGAGTCGTCACAACCAAGGTCATAAAAAGTCATACAAACAGTATAAAACCAGCTCTCACCGAACAAACAAGTTATCTTGTATATGGTTCATTTTATCAAAGATAGATGCATCACTTAGATTCAAATTAATAGACCATGCTATTTGCATAGATGAGAAATGGTTCTATTTGAGTCAGCCCACTGTGAGGTACCTGCTATCCTCGGAAGAACCGGAGTCCTACCATACTTGTAAACACAAGTTTCACATCCCAAAATTGATGTGTATATGCGCAGTAAGTAGGTATATTTGGGGGGAAGATGGTAATTATTTTTATGGGAAACTAGGCATTTTTCCATCTATGCAAGATCAAGTAGCAACCAATAATAGCAAAAATAGGCCAGCAGTGACAATGGAAAAGGTACCACCAGTACTAAAGATAACAAGAAATGTGACAAGAGTCAAGATCATCCAAGAAGTATTCCCAACAATCAAAGCAAGGTGGCCATCACATTTATTAGGGAAGTTCATCCACATTCAGCAAGACAATGCAAAACCACATATTTTCAATCACAATCTAGATTTTAGGGTAGTAGCGGAAAACCAGAAACAAATGGGTTCTTCATAAACCTAGCTAGTCAGTTAATCAGAAAATTTACCCGATTGTCACATACTTGACTTTGGTTTTTTTTAACTCTATTCAATTCTTACAGCAAGAACATGCATCAGCAAATATAGAGCAACTAATGGCAGCAGTGCAATCAGCATATGACAGGGAAAATGCAGTTACTTTGAACAAAGTATTCATCACTCATCTGTAGTCAATGATGGAGATACTGAAAACACGTGGGTCAAACAGGTACAAGATGTCACACATGAACAAGGACAGACACATAAGAAATGGGACTCTACCAAGGTTACTGCAGGTAGAAAGTGGTGAGGGGCAGCATTGAGTATCTAATCAACAATAGGGCATTGTATGAAACCATCATACCATTGATGCATGCCCTGGGTTATCAAACGTGAATGCACAAGTGTAAATCATTTTGGGGGTTGGTTGTTTGGTTAATTTTGTAAGCTGGGAACATCCTACTTTTGGTGTGAATGAGATTTTCCAAGACCAACCCCAGATAAATACACATTTTGTTAATGTCATTTACCTTTTTTTTAGAATATGTATGGTCAATTTTCATTTATTATGTTTTTTCATTAAAATGCATCACAAAGCACTAATGCATCAATGAACAAAAACTAGTTCAGAAATAGTCAACACAGAAGCCAGCAAACAGGGAAGATGCAAAGCATAAGGTCAAGTTCAACCACATGAAGCCTCAGAATGGAAAGGTGCAAAGATAAGGTCAAGTTTAGGCACATGATAAACACAAAAACTGAGAGAAGAACATGCAAAACATAAGGTCAGGTTCAGCCATATAGAGCATCAAAAGGGGAAAATGCAAACATGAAGTCAGGTTCATCCACAGGATAAACGCAAAAACTGACAGGGGAACATGCAAAGAATAAGGTCAGGTTTAGCCACATGAAGCATCAAAAGGGGAAGATGCAAACATAAGGTTAGGTTTAGCCATAGAATAAACACAAAAACTGACAGGGGCACATGCAAACATAAGGTCAGGTTCAGTCACATGAAGCATCAGAAGGGGAAGATGCAAACATAAGGTCTGGTTCAACCACATGATAAACACAAAAACTGATAGGGGAGCACAGGTTCACGATAGGACCAGGGAGCAAAAAAATTGAGCACACAGAAGCCATCAGGGAACATGCATACTCACAAAAGCACAAACCACAGAACAGAGAGGCAACACTCAGGGAAGATGCATAATCACATATATCCTTGAACCCTTGAAGCAATCAAAGCTCTCACACATAAGCAGGGCATTGTTAAATTACCAGGTTAGTAAAAGAAATAAACAACAAAATATAAGCACATACATCATTGAACCATTGAAAAGTTCAGTGGCTCTAGCACATAATACATGGAAGATCTACACAAATAATTGACACCAACAGGCCACAAGAATCATCAAAAATAATACAAGGGACGAGGAACAATATCACCTCGTTAGAAGCTAACTAATTGTCTTTAGAACTTAAACATCTCATTAGGTTTTTTTTACTCTTTGTTTATATCGCTTTAAACATTTTATCAGCATCACCAGTATCTTAAAAGGAAGAATATATCACATGTTGCGTGTTCAAAGTAAAACAAACCACAAGTTAGAACAAAAATAATGCAAAAAAACTGAAGAAATCAGAATCCCTAAGTCATATTACACGAACTTAACTTTTTAGGGCATCACAAACATGGTACATGAAAGATTCGTTGACGGACTCCATCAAAGATAATTAAAACATCGGTTAGCAACAAAAAATGAAATCAACCCATTGTAAATCGTTAACAATATAAACCCTAAATATAAAATTTTACTTATCTTTTTTTGACTGTCTTCATCAAGAGAAGGAAGTTCATCACTTCCGGCACCGTCGCTTGGCATTCCTTTATTCCCTCAGCCAAGGACGGAGCAAATACACCATCTCATTGCTATTATGGTGGATGTCATCGGAGTCACTGCCATCCATGTACGACATCGATGAGGACTCACTTTTTAAGGTAAGTGGTCCAGCGCTGCCGACCCCAACATTAGGGTTTTGCCACCCACCATCAGAAACAACATCACCGCGACCAAAACAGTGGTCAAGGTCAACATGCAACACTAGAGATGGCACCTTGACCTCTAAAACACAGGTGATGATGCCTAGGATAGCCGGATCTAACCTTTTACAGCTGATACAAGGCTCCGGCACCATCGCTTCCCCAAGGGTGGCCTCAGCCCTCCAGACGGAGGTCGCATCATCCTCCTCTGTCTCGGGGACCACCTCCAACGGACTGAAGGTATTGAACACATAACAAAATGAGCATCTTCAGTATGTTTGACCGGAAGAAATGGTAGAAATTGACATTCAAAACAAATAATAGGGACGGGGAAAGATGATGCGACAAAAAATGGGTCAATTGTTGGTAGATTTTGGCCAGAATTTCTCAGATCTGAACTAGGATTTTGAGGAGAAGAGGGAGAGAGTTTGAGAAGATGTGGAATGAATGTTGTGGAGCATTGAAAAATCATAGATGATGCATGTGATTTCACTGCCCAAGATCCATTAATTGGCCAACTTTGTATATTGGGTGGAGTAAAAGAGGAGTGAAAATTTGAAATGGGTAGTTGGGATGTGATTGTTATTAATTCATATTAGTGGGATTAAGATCAGTGGATTTGGATTTTCAAACTTTTAATTTGGTTTGATTTGGTTGTTAAAAGAGTGGGCTTCATGTAAAATGATAAAATTAGTAAGAGTAATGTGGGAATTTATAATGTAATTTTTTGCCAAATGAGGAAGATTTTAAAAGTGTGCAGATTTTCCTGGGGCAATTCAAAAAGGAAAGTGTGCATTTCCTTGGGACGGAAGGAGTGATATATTGATTAAAATGTTAAATATATATACATTCATATTTATATAAATAAATTTTATTTAAAATATTTTTTAATCAAAATATTAAAAGTATTTTAACCAAGTAGAATGAAAATAATTACATCTTTAATTATTTCAATAATTTATAATTAAATAAAAAATATTTAAAATTATATAAAATAAATTGTAATTTTATTTATTATTTAAATATTAATACATTTAAAATTATTTATTTAATTTAAATAAATTATTAAATAATTACTATTTTCTTATATGATTTGGCTCGATTTGTGTCAATTTGTGATTCGATCTGACCCAAAACTTTGAGAATTTTGACCCGACTCGACCCGTTTGACCCAACATTTTGGGTCAATATGGGCCAGGATAACTTACCCGTGTCGACCCTTGGGTCAGCATGATCAGCCCTATCCATATCCCCAAAGTTCGGGGAAATGCAGCGTTAGCCTCCGGTGGAGAGGTACAACATATGGTGCCACCATGTGTACCAGAGTCAATGGGTTCCCGGAATTCGTTCCCATGGTTCGGGTGAGGTTGCTGGCAGAGTGAGGTTTATGAGATTGTCCAAGAAGCCAATTTCCTGTTCAATGTTGTGAAGAGCCAAACATCAGTGATCTTGAGTGGGTTCTCCTAGTTTTTCTCGCTGCACATGACACCAGAGAACTTGCAACGCACAACGGCGGCCGCGATGTTGCTGGTTAAATTTTGATCTAAGAAGAATAATATTAGGGTTGGTCAAAGAATAAGAAGTTTCAGGGGGGTTAGGTGTGTAAATAAAAAAGATTGAGGTTGGTCGAAGAAGAAGATGCATAGGGGTCTGGATTTGTAAATTTTAAAAAAGATGAAAAATCTTTTTACCCTCTATTTTATCACAAATTCAACAACTAATGGTACAAACTCCAGAGCTAATGATTTGACCTAACAGAATGGTCATAACTTAGCATTTTTGTTAGTTGAGTGGTCAAATGTGTTTAAAGAAAGATGGGTGGGCAAAATTGAACGATGGTAAGAGTTTAGTGACCACATAAGTCATTTCCCCCCATATTTTGTTGTGCTATTGATTTCCACATGTTTCTTACATGTTCATGGCATTGGAATTCATACATTTGTTGTTTCAGAAGTTTGAATAACGAGCCCATCTCCTGCGAGATCATCTTGTGGTGAGACTGGGGACTAGAGTGAAAATAGGCAAATGGCAAATCAAATTTAGAGGGGGTGAAATCCGAAATATTGTGGACTCGGGGTCTATAATGAAAACAGAGAAAAATATAAGGACCAAATAGCAAAAAAAACAAAGGGACTGTAACCTTCTTCCAGCAGCTTCGTCATTGGCTCATCACCTCTCTACCATCGCCGCCATGCCTCTCCCACCGTCTTCGTCTTTCCTTTTCTGTCGTCGCTCTCCTTCTCTACCGTTGCTCTCCTTATCCGCCATTGACTCTCTAGGAAACCCTAGCTTTCGTTGCCTCAACATTGCCGTTTCTCGCCTCTTCACTAGCCGCCTCTCCTTCTCCATCGTCGTTCTCCTTCTCCGACTTTTCTCTCATTCTCCGACTTCGCTCTCCTTCTCCATCATTGCTCTCCTTCTCTGTCATCGCCTCTCTTTATCCAGCTCCGCCTCTCTGAAAAACCCTAGCTTCCGATATGTTGCCACTGCTCGCCTCAACGCCATCGATGCTTGCCTTAACGTTGTTGCTGCTCGGCCCTCCGTCGCCATTGCTTACATCACAACGAATTCATCGAATTTGCATCCAAATCGTCAGATAATCGCCCAATTTTCTGGTAATGATAACCGCCTAATTTTACGCTGATGATATCGGAGAAGCGATTTTTAGGTGACTGAAAAAATTAGCTATTTTTTGGGCTGATTATTTGGGTCCAATTGATGGGCTTTGGTTGGATATGGAATGGATATGATTTTGGTTTTTGGCCTTAAAATTCATATCTAAATGTATACACATCATATAATAATTACTAATCTTCATATTAAAATATTAAACTAACATTGTAAAACATCTTATTTAAAATAAGATGAAATATACATTCCACAGTTGTTGCATTTGAAAATTTTATTTTGATGTTCCACTGATGTTATTATTATTTTACATGATAATTTAAAGATGTAAGATGATACGTATCGCTTTATGTATATTACAGATGAATGAGACATAAAATATCATACACTTACAACTCAAAATCGAAAGAATTCAATAAATTATCAATGGTACAACAAATACATATAAATTAGCATATAAAAAGGTCAATCTCCATAACTATCAAACCACTAAGCATCATCATGTGCAAAAGGTTCAAATGCCCTAAAAATCACTAACATAAAAATTGAAAAAATCCAAATCAACCTAAAGCATCAACAACAATCTAGTGTCTTGGGCCTCTTGGCTCTAACAAATAAACCAATATTTATAAAACATTATTCTTACACAATACATCCCAAACAATCAAATTATGTTTTCCCCCGACTTGTTTTCCTTTGTTGCTCACTTATCCACGGACTTGCCTTCTCTCCTGCTGGTTTCGAAGATGATGACTCTTCTACTCCATCAACACACGGATCAAAAGGTCGACTAAGGTTCTCTTTTCAAGGGAACACCTTCAGAACATGCTTCCTTATACCATTTTTTATTAACTCATCAATGGCATCGGAGAGCTCTGACATGGGAAGAATTCCCGTTAAATAATTTAAAACATCACATATAGTAATAAAAACACCAACATCTATTATTAAAACATCACAATAGCACGCATAACATCACTGACAACTACATTGAGAAACATCAAATACAGTATTTAAAACATCAATATCAAAAGTCAAAAACATAAATAGTACACACTAAAATATCAAAAGAACCAAACTGGGCATCAGTTGCAACTTCAATATAAAAACACCACAAGTATCAAACACTGAAATTATAGTATCACACCAACACACATAACAATACTTAAAACCTAAAGCATGAAACATCAAACAGAAAACGAGAAACATCAAACAAAAAAATGAGAAACATCAACAACAGTATCTAAAACATCACATCTGAAAAATAACAAAACTTACAGTTCCTACTTCATTCTCGATTGCAACAACAGTGAGCAACTATTCTTAAACATCTAAAAAATAGCAACAACAACACAAAAATTAGCACAAATCGTAACAAAACCCTAATATATCACACATAATCAAAATTGCACATCAATTGCACACTTAAGCATGAAAACATAATAAGCATGAAATGCTGAAATTAAAACATCACATACAGTAATAAAAGACATCAATATCTGATATTAAAACATCACAATAGCACGCATAACATGACTGACAACTACATTGTGAAACATTATATACAATATTTAAAACATCAACCACTGTATCTAAAACATCACATATGAAAAATAACAAAACTTACAAGCCCTTTTCCTTCTCGATTGCACCAACAGTGGGCAAGCGTTCTAAGACATCTAAGAAACAGTAACAACGACACCAAAATTACCACAAATCGTAACAAAATTATAAGATATTACACACAATCATATACAACAAAATTGAACATCAATTGCACACTTAAAACACTACTAGCAAACGTCACACCAACACAGATAACAGTACTTAAAACCTAAATATCAAATATCAAACATAAAACCTAAACATCAACAACAGTATTTAAAACATCACATCTGCAAAATAACCAAAATTTACAGATCATCTTTCCTTCTCGATTGCAGCAACAATGGACAAGCATTCTTACACATCTAAGAAACAGCAAAAACAACACAAAAATTACCATAAATGGTAACAAAATCCCAAGATATCACACACAATCAAAACTGAACATCAATTGCACACTTGACAATGAAAACACAACAAGCATCAAACGCTGAAATTAAAACATCACACCAACACAGATAACAACACTGAAAGACTAAAACATGAAATATCAAGCTGAAAACGAGAAACATCAAATAGCCGTATCTAAAACATCACTGCTGAAAACTTACGAATCCTCCTTCCTTCTCAATTACAGTAGCAGTGAGGCAAGTGTTCTTAGACACGTAACAAACAGCAACAGCAACACAAATATTAGCACAAATCCGTGAGAACAACTCACAAAACACCAAAAAATTAAAGAAATCCCCAAATATTACTCACTGTAACCTACACAAACCCTAGAATATCACATGAACCAAAGAAAGTAAAAAAACAAAAAAATGCATAAAAATATGAGCAAAGACATTACCTTCGAAGATAAACACGAAAAAAGGTTGAATAGTGTTTGGCCGCCGGAAACCGAAGCTAAAATCGGAAAATTCGCCGGAAAATTAAGCACATCTTCTATGCGTTCATCGCAAATCAGTGTGCGCAAGAAATGTGGAAGAAAACGGAGAAAAGTAGCGGTGAATTGAAGGAATAAAGAGGTTGAACGCAGAGAAATTAGAAAAGGGGGAGAAGAACGCAGGAGAAGAAAAGGAGAGGAGACAGAAAATGTGATAAAATTGTGGGAGAGGAAGAAATAATTATATTTATACCTGGATTTAAATGTAAAATGATGAAATTTCACATCCAGACCCTGAACTTTTAAAACTTCAATTAGAAACTTCATACCGAATTCTTTACAATTTAATCTATGGTCTTACAGTAAAACCGTCTTATACAAGACTTAGTCTTAAATAACAATTTCATTCGCATCGAATTCAACAATATAAGCTTTGTGATCAATGTGAAGATTTCGTACCTACGAGATTATTAGTTTGTAACTATTACAAGGTGGACACTATTCATACCTCGGACATCAATGGAGGGCATATGACATTTGATATTTTAACACCAAACAGCCCGGTTAGCCAAGCGAAACAGAACAATGAACTACCGATAACTTTCATAAATAATACAAACAGGCCCAAAAACTAATCATCTTAAACTAAAATACAAATAGACACAGCCTAGGTGAAGATGATGATACCAAACAGAACCCAGAGGCCGGCCATTATCCATCTCATTCGTCTGATTCTCGATTTCAGCCGTTTCATTTCCTCTTCTTTCTCATGGATTCGGCGCAGCAGCCCGAAAACGATGGCTTTCGTGACGATACACATTTCCGGATCACGCCAATCGAAATAGCCATCGCATAGTTCTGAACCCTGAGGGGATACATTTACAATCAATAGCCCATTTCATTTAGCAATTTGCACAGAGGAAACGCGCGGTATATATGTAATGTTTGGGTGGAATCTTACCGGGCAATCGAGGAACCAGGCGATAGGGTCGGCGACGCGCCAGGGGATGGTTCTGGCTAGCCTCTCGCAGTCGGACATTGTGTAGCTTCGGTCCATTTCCCCTCTTCTGTCTGTATAGGGACTAGGCTGTCTGACGGCCTGAGTAAGGAGAGTTGCTAAAGGAGGGTTTATATAAACCTCACTTTGACAAGTTTTATTTTGAGAAATGTGCGTACCTATGTAATTTCAATACAACCTTTCGGAAAATTGAAAGTGTAACAATTTTCGGCAACTTTTAGTTGGAATTTTGCGAAAAAATACATTTTGTCCACTTCTACAAAACTAAAATTAAAAAAAGTAGGAAGTGACGTTATTTCCCTTAACATCACTAATACCATGAATTTCGTTACTAGACTGCCACCGGACCACTGCCGCACCGTCGCTGTAACAGTTAGGGTTATATCATTACAATATGAAAACTGATAGGGTTAAATCAGCACATTCCTAAATTTTATAGAGTTATATCAACACATTCGTAAAAAATGTAAGGTTATATCAACACATACTATAAAAATAAAGTGTCATATTAGTACAAAATCAACGTCAATCATATGCAACTACCATTTCAACATTTTCTACCGATCGCCGATGTTCGAGAGTGGGATTCCATCGGCGAAAGAAGAGCTTTGGGGAGGTCAACGCAGTGGATGTTGAGGTTGAGGTGCATGAACCCTTCAAAAATGGTATATTCATTCAAAATTTCCTTTAATTCACTAGTTTAATACGATATTGAGTTTGATTTTGTGATTTTCTTTTGCTTCTCGTCGTATGGATAGAGATACAAGGTATTACGATATATATATGACATATAATATACATGGGGTGATAATTTGTTTATTTTGTTGTATTTAATCCGGATTGATGATTGGATGACATTTTTTAAAGCAAAGCATCGAAATCTTATATTAAAACGGTGGGGTTGAAGCTACCCATTACGTCATGTGCCAGATTGCGAGCGTTAGTACACTAGTTCTTTGAACTTTCATTACATGAATTCTAGTAAAAACCATTGCAAACATTATTATACTTCTAAATAGGCCCTTGAGCTCTGACGGGACATATAGGAAGTTATGGATATGGTTTAGCGCCATCTCACAGTCGACCCTTAGCCATATATGTGTTGCGGACCTTTATCGTGCACTTGCCATAACTTTATGCATTGCGGCTAGTTCTATGTGGACCGCCGATAATGCTTGAAACGTCCTGGTGTCTTGCCATGTACCTCCGTTGACCCCCTGTGATGCACACCGTGCTGCTACCGCCTTGCCATCTTGTGCTTGGAAGGCTGGGTCTTTGTTGATCTAAGTGTAATCTGTGTATTTTTATTTGTCTAGCCTTCACATGTGTTAGCCAAATTAACTGAATATCACCCACATTTTCCTTTCTGGGCTCTAATGTGGTGTTGTGATTGGTTTGATTTGCATTGTGCTCCAAGTGTAACGACTGTGATTTGGGATCTTGTGACGGTCATAGATCCAACTGGTACCTTTGTTCCTTTCCCGCTTGTGCTATCTTGATGACAGCTAGAATTGTTTCCACCGAAAGTTTTTATTGCTCTATCGTTGCATTGTTCCTTGCACACAAGATTAGATGATGATTCATGCGATGTCAATGTCCTCCCTCTCTGAGGCAGCCTCAAACCATTCTCCAAGCCATTCTTTCAGTTGATGTGAGTCCCCTTGTCCAAAGTCGAAACTTAGCCTGTAGGTTCTCCAGAAACTCCTTGCAAGTTAACATTCTACGATCATGTGTGAGGGTTGTTTCCTGCTTCGTGTGGCACATCTGACAAAGAGGATACTTCCATTCCCCTTACCCTTTAGGCATTTTGCACCAGCTTCCAAACTAAGAATTTAGCCTTTTCAGGTGCTCTCGAGGCCAGAGTGTCTTCCACAGGTATTGTTCCCTTTCTAAGACTGACAAATTGGATGAAGTGGTTGTTTATGACTCATCTTTGTCTTCCATGCCTCATGGTGGCCTCTTTTTACGGTGTACTTACCCAACCATTGTCCCATAATTTGTAGTCCCTTTGGCCGAGGGGGGATAATGGGATGTGGATTCCGCTTATGTCCTTTGGTGTAGTGTGTGTAGTCATTATTTTGTTGTGTTACTCGACCTTGGATTTTTAATGTTGATGGGGTTTTGAAATGAGATCAATGAGGGTGTTATGATGTCAAATTTTATGGTGTATATGATATTGTTGTAATGTGATGATGGTGAATATGATGATGTGCTCGCCTAATAGGGCAAACTGCATGTATTACCAGTACACTTTGCTTTTCATAATATGTGCTAATATAACCCCAATTTTTTTTACGAATGTGCTGATATAACTCTATAAGTTAAAAAATGTGTTGATATAACACTATCAATTTTCATAATGTGCTGATATAACCCTTCTTTTTACAACGGTGGTCTGACGATGGGTAAAGGTATAACTGTCCACCCAAATTGAGCTTTTGGTCCGAGGACATTTTTGTAGCGGCAGAAAAAGCACGATCAACGCCGGATTTCACACTAGATGGTTATATTTGCACTTTCATCAACTAGTTAGAGTTGTTTTTGTTATTTTAATTATCTGAGTGTTATATTTGGACATACTCAAATATATAGAGTTATATTTGTATATATCCTATTTATTTTTAAAATTTTCCATGCCACCCCAAAGTTTTGTTCTTCTTCCATATAAAGCTCCTACTCTTATAAATTTTTATTAGGACATATATATATATATAAACTAACCCTATTATTTTGTGAAAAGGTCAAAATAATCTTGTAAAATTTGAAAGTGTCAAACCAACCTAACTTAGTGATGAATTGTGCAGTTATACCCAAAGTTGCCATTTTCAGCTTTGGCCATGAAAAATCTGGCGTTGAGCATCTCGAAAAGGACCAAAATAACTCTGGTTATTTTTTTAAAAAAAATGAGACGATTTTACCCTCCTCACCGTCAGAACCTAACGAGTATACTAGGGTTATATCAACACGTAATTTTTATTTTTGGATTATTTTAGCACTTATTTTTATTTAAAGGGTTATATCAACACTTTTTTAAATGTAAATTTAGGGCCTGGATCAGAAAAAATTTATTCTTGGGAAAGTCCTAAGAAAAGTGGTTTGCCCATTACTTTTTAACTAAAATATCGTATGCTTTAATTTGAATATTTTATTTTATAAGTTAAAATATGTAATAATGTGTGTTTGAATTTGAAAAAAAAAGTACAATATTTAACTAAAAAATACGTTATTTAAATTAAAAATTTTAGTGTTTAATTTAACAATGCGGTGTATAAGTGAAAAATAATGTGGAATTTCAATAACTTAAGGTTTTCATAATGTTGAAAAAATACAGTGGAATGTTCATAAAAAATACTTTATATGTGAAAATTTATTTAAAAGGGTTTTCATAATTATAGACACCTCATTACAATAAATAGTAAATATAAAATCACCCATTTAATCATACTAATTATAAAATGATCTCGTTTAACAGTTAGTCGGTTTAAAACATGACTTTGTGATTTCTAAAGTAAAAACCAGAGCGTAATAAAATAATGAAGCACTAATTTAACACAAAGTCTTGTTTTATATCGACTAACCGTTATGTGAGGTCATTTTATAATTAGTAGTATAAATAATTATACCAGTATAACCATGTATACTTGCGAAAGTGCCAATATAACCCTCAAGTAATAAAAAAATACTACCTAGTTGATGAAATTGCCAATATAACCCTGTAATGGACATTTCAATGTTGATCGTGCTTTTCTGATAATTTACCTCCCCCCCCCCCCCCAATGATAAAAATGCACTCGGACCATAAGTTGAATTTGGGTGGACAAATATACCCTTACCCACCACCGCGCCGCCACCAGACCGCTGTCAAATTGTAGCCATGCCATTGCCGGACTAGGTAAGGCTATATCAGAATATTATGAAAACTGATAGGATCATATCAGCAAATTCCTAAAATTTATAAGGTTTTATCAGCACATTTGTATAAAAGTGTAGGGTTATATTAACACATACTATAAAAACTAAGTGTATAGTAATACAGTTAGCTAGCCCTAACGGGCGACCATAACATTATATACACCATTATCACATCATAACAACACTATATAAACAATAAACTTCGACAACATAACACCCACCTTCATATTAAACACCATTATCACATATTCTAACCTCATTTCAAAACTCATTATCATTAAAACCCCTAGGTCAAAGAACACACTAAAATAAAAAATTACACACACAATTGACAATACCAAAAGTTATCCAATCATCAATCCAGGCTAAACACAACAAAATAACATGAAAATCCCTATATTCTATATCATATATACCGTATATCTCTATTCATATGACGAGAAGTAAAAGAAAATCACAAAATCAAACTCAATATCGCATTAATCTAGTGAATTAAGGTAAATTTCGGTTGAAGATACCATTTTTGAAGGGTTCCCACACCTCCACTTCAACGTCCGCTGCGTCAGCCTCGCCAAATCTCATTCTTCACCACCGGAATCACACATTGGAACGTCAGTAATCGATAAAGAGATATATATATATATATACACAAATATAACTCAATATACTTCACTAAGTGCACATATAACCCCAAGATAATTATTAGTGCAAAAACAACTCCGACTACTTTACATAAGTGCAAATATAACCCTAAAAATTGTATTCCGACATTGAATGGTCATTTCCACCCATTGACTGATAAAAATAACTAAAATACCCTTTCAGCCTAATACAAAAATTAAAAGGACAAAAATTCCTTTGTTGCAGCATTCTGTCACCTCGTCGTCATGCTTCTGTCGTGCCTCCTAGATCTGTTCAACTGGTCTGGACTAGACCTGACCGGACTGGGACCGGTTAATACCGGGATCGGAATGGTGGAAATTTTTGGACCGAAGATCGGACCGATTATTGAAAGTTTTGGATCAAGACCGGTCCAAAATTATTCTGAGTTTGGACCGGTCCAGACCGGCAGGACCAAATTTTAAAAACAAAAAAATCATCAATAAATTATTCATTATCAAAATAGAGAACACTGTAACTGAAATTGTTCAATCAAATGAATGCACTATAGTACAATATAATTAAAGATCCCTGAATAGCTTCAAAGAAGTGGTTGTTTTAGCAGTTCAGTACTTATATCCCACTGTTTCTCGGCTATCTATCTGACATATGCCTAGTTGAGTAACCAAGCATATTATACTTAGCAGTTGGTACTGCAGAATTCTTCATAATTATTTCCAAAACCATGGAAACTAACTTTTGTTTTATTGAATTCCTTCTTCTATGTATTGCAAATCTACGTGAAGGGATTTAGGTAGGTGGAAAAAAAGGCAATCATATGATTCATATGAATATAAGTAGGCCTATATGTATTCCTGGAACTTCATACAACTGCCATTTATATGCTCTAGCCTCCAGTAACAGCAACAAAGTATGCAATCTTGTGGTTAACAACTAAAACACAATCAACATAAATTTTGTTTAGTTCATTCTATAGAAAAAACACAAAATCTCAGTTACAAGATCATTAAAACTAAAATCACAAGAGAAAACATTCATCATTCTAATCTTGCAGGAGCTTAAAATAAAAATTAAGACCAAAACTCAATCAGCAATTCAACATTCCATTCCATCCTGAGTTCTTTGCTTATGAAACAAAGATTATATCATCTTGCACTTTCAACTTCTCCAAATCTGTAACTAACACAACACAATATAAGTAAGAAACACAAAAAAAATTAGAAAGCATTATATTTGACGGGATTACAAAGTGCAATGGTTGTTACCAGTTTCAAGTTTCTCAAGTTCTTCTAAATTTTCCTCCATGTTAAATTGAGCTTCACGAAGAGATGCTCGAATCCAATCTTGACAACAAATTTAGGTGTGCACCATCTAAAATCATTTGGAATGAAAGAAAACAATCCTTGGAGATTAACTTGATAGAGCAAATAGTAACTTACATCACATGAAAAAGAAAATTATCGAAAAATACTCTTCGTGAAATGGAAAAATATCGTATCTTTAGAGTTACAGAGCTTCTAAATTGATCAAGAGTACATCCTCCAGAACTAAATGCATCTTCGGATGCAAATATAGGTATAACTAGAACATCTCTCGCCATATGTGCCAAAATCGGGAATCTAGCAGCGTTATCTCTCCACCAAGCTAATATATCTTTCTACTCGTCATCTCCCTTTTGTTCATTCAAATAACGATCAAATTCTGATCGTATGAGGGGATTTGATCCACTCATATGCCTCTTTACTTGTTCTTCAATGTTACTCGTATACTTTAAAGTTGTTCTTCAACTACTAGATGAAGAATTCGACACGGACTCAACGATTTCACCATTATCACCAATCACAGTAGCATACATACGCCTATACTCATCATACATTTCATAAGCAAATAGTTTCACCTTTTTAGCCAACGACTCTCCCTTCTCATTCCCATACATGCCGCAAAGAGCAATGCTCACTCCAAGATATTTAAAACTTGGATCCAAAATCACAGCCAAATAGATCAACATATTCATTTTCTCAACATCACCCCAATATTTATCAAACTTCAATTTCATTTGTTGTGCCATTGCCTTAAACTCATAATCATCATTCTTCAACCAATCATTCAGCAAATCATGAGTATGGCCAATTTGAAAGAAAAGAGAATTACTCGTCACATACAAAGAACCTGAGATGCGATTTGTCAAATCATAGAACTCTTTTAACAAGACAACAAGTTTCTCAAGTTTATCCCAATCATCTTCATCTATAGGACCCAAGTTTTCTGGATCCAAATCACTAGGGAGTCCAATTCGACTAAAAACTTTCTTGTACTTTAAAGCCCTATCCAACATAGTGTAGGTCGAATTCCACCTTGTAGGAACATCAAGAGACAACGACAACTTGCATTCAATCTGACACTTTTCCGCTTGTTCGTTAAATAAGACAATTCTAGCCGGGGAGTTTCTAACATATTTAATTGCAGCTCTAACTTTATCGATGTATGTTCCATGATCCTTTAGGCCATCCCAAACAATAAGATTGATTATATGAGCAATGCATCTAATATGTAAATATTTCCCATCACTAATGCCACCATTTTTCCTCACAACCTTTTTAAGGTAAGCACAAGCAACATCATTTGAGCTCGCATTATAAACAGTGACAGTAAAGAGTTTACTACCCAAGTTCCATGTATTCAAACAATCTTCAACAGCTTTTCCAATAGCATCCCCTTTATGACTTGAAATTGGACAAAAATTCAATATCCTTTTCTGTAGTCTCCAATGATCATCAATAAAATGTGCAGTGAGACACATATAATTTATCCTTTGAATTGAAGTCCAAATGTCAGTGGTCACACACACCCTTTGACAAGAATTTTTAAGAAAAACCTTTAAACTTGCCCTCTCATCAAGATAAAGTTGATAGCAATCTCGAGCATAGTAAATCTCGAAGGCATATGAAAGGTATGCATAACAATGGACATGAAATATCTAAATCCAGGTCTCTCTACAATTCTATATGGTAGCTCATCAAGTATGATCATATAGATTAATGTCTTTCTGACATCCTCCACAGTTACTTCTTTATACTTTAACTGAACCTCTTTCTAACCACCATGAATAGGATCAAATACCAAGTGAGATTGCTTACCTTTGCTCTTGTTGGATGGATTCTTTGAGCAAATAGGCCAATGATTCTTAACGTTCTTCGTCCCATTAAAATTAGCATCTGATGCGAAATATGTTCCACAATAGTTGCATTCAGCCCTTAGTTGATCCTTGTCATTTAAAAACTCAGTGAAGTCTGTCCAACAAGGTGCTCGTTTTTTATGTTTCCGTGTGATGTAGTGACGTCCCTCCCTTGGCTCCTTCGTAGGGTGTGGTCTGAAGCCTTTTTGTGACACCCGCTCTCGGACATCTCCCTTAGTTTCATCATTTTCTTGCATCTCTTCATCTGGAAGTTCCACTGTTGTTTGCTCAGATTGAGATAGCGAACGTTTGCGACTATCAGATTGGGAACTCGACATCTGGAGAATACAAAGAAAAGAACAAAATAATGAAGATTAAAGAAAACGTGAGAAGCATAATGCATCAATGAAGCAGAATACAATACAAACTCAGTAGCAGAATACTATTATTATTATTTTTATTGAGAAGCACTCAATAGCTGTCCATTTCAATTTGATGATAGAATAATACAAATTCATGTCTGGAATCTAGATTCAGATTACAAGAACAATCGACCAAGTTAATAAACATATGTACTGTTACCTAAAGAATCAAACACAAACAAACTAATAAACTAATCATGTACTGTTACCTAAATTGAGACCCTTGTTATCAAATTGGTACGAAGTTGAATTTTCTTTTCTTTTGGTGTCTGCTGCTGAGTGCTGATCATGTATTTATACCTTTTGCATCTTTTATATTTTTACACGGTGCAACCAGAATCCAGAAGTTATGAACAAGAAGAATACCAGCAGTCCAGCAGAACAAGAAGTCTTCAACCATAACTCTTCACTTACCCAATAACAATAATATTTAAGTTTCCCAAAAAAGAATACCAACATGCAAAAAGTTAATTCAGAATATTAACTTAACTAAAAATAAAATTTTAAGATTTAAGATAATAATATTTACCATATTTATCATACAATTATAATTTATAAATAATATTACATGTAAAATAACGGTCCATCCGGTCCGGACCAGAAAAGATCCGGTTTTAGACCGGACCGGACCGGACCGAAACCCGTAATAAAGAAAAACCTTGGACCGAGGACCGGACCGGAATTCTATAAATCCGATTCCGATCTCCTTCATTCCGGTCCGGTCCGGTCCATTTTCCCGGTCCGGACCGGTTCATGCACAGCCCTAGATGTGACAGAGGAAATTGGGGGTTGAAATGAGTTGGCCAAATTTTAACCATAAATTTCAGCCAAAATAGGGAAATATGAACATTTGGTTGGGACAAATAAAAATGTAAAGTAGAAATTTTACATAGAGACGGATGGAGTACAACTGAGTTTAGATTATCCATCCATTTAAAAACATTCGGAGAGAAATAGTTCTGCTAACCATGAGATAAATCTAGAGGAGTGGGCTCAGATTCAACAAGCTAAGCACGAACAGTCACAATAACTACGAGATGTCAGAATTCCCGTCATCCACATCATCTTCCTTTGAGTACTCAATGTCGTAGTTATACTGTCGCCTGCTGTCTGAAGAGAAATCATTAGGCAAGACCAGTTACGGAGTTGAAGGAATCTACCCAATTTGCCGATCGTTAGAATTTTCAAAATCATATGACTTCTCGATTCCCTTAAAAGCATAGGAAGCTATCAAAAGTATCATCTCCACAATAACGCTGGTGCCCGAAATCAATGTGTACAAATCCTAAATAACGGTGGTTTGGGATGAATCCGGTGCAGGGAAGGAAATGCGAAGTAAACGAATGGTGGTGTAATGAGACACATCAGGGGTAATATTGAGTTACAAACAATTTAAAATTAAAATCTACCTTATCCAATTTTTAAAATATAAATTTACCTAATTTATACTTTTAATTGTGAACTTTTGCCATACAAATACATTTTCAAATTGTGTTACCTCAGCAGTATCCGACATGATAATATTTTTGCTAGATGACACGATCCACCTCTTTATTACTTTTCTCGATCTGCTCTCGAAACTACACTAGTATGCTACTATGAAACTTCGCTTTTGTGCTCGATTCAAGTTTGCACCACAGAAATTGAATGAAACTTGTGTTAACTCTGGACACGATGAATATTATAAGCGAGCTAGGCCAAAGAAGTCAATACTCAATAGTGGTAGACCACATCACATGGCTGCTTATAATTTTCCTCCCTCATATATGAACTTCACACAGAAACTTTAAATTTCTATTACAATCCAAAAGAAATGCACATAGTCAAATCAAATGATGGGCTCTCACAGTAATGGCTATAGAAATATCCACTCTCACTGTGAAGCAGATAAGATATAGGAATACTCCCTCATCCCCGCTTCGTGTTTCCATAAACAAATGTAGATAGAGAAACACGTTCCACGTGATGAGTCGTGTTTCCAAAAAACAAATGTGGACAAACACGAGTCTTCCCGTAGAACATAACGAGTACTACTCTGTTGTCGCATATGGTGTCTATGCTGCTTTTGTTGCCAAGAAGTGCGAATGCTCTACAACCTCTTAGTATGTTACAGTTTACCAAATGCTATCAAAATCCAACAAACACTGTCCTTCAAATAAGTAAAAGAACACTCCTCTTTGCATAATTGATCCCCAATGTCTACTAGTACAAGAAGTAGAGGGCCAAATGAAGCACCGAAATCAAAATGTCATAGCTAAACAAGTAAAAGAACCACACTCTTCTTTGCACAATCGATCCCCAATGTCTAAAAGTACAAGAAGTAGAGGGCCAAATGAGGCGTCGAAATCAAACTGCCATATATAGCTAATGCTGTGACCACATTGAAAGTAATTCATGAAGGATGGATGACAGACCAGGACAACCAGGACCACTTGTTTATACTAAAGTTGTTGCAAGTATACAATGATCTTCTGACACCAAATTCACCTCAATGATCATTCGATCTTAACTACGCTAATGTTTTTACTCAGCTAGTTACATGTAGTAACAAAGTCGCAGTTACATCATCCCCGCATAATATTCTAACATGTATGTTACGAAGTATGCTAAGTGTGCTTAAATAGAGGAAACAAGTAAAAAAGGAAAACTTCTGAGCATTTACTTCTGTGTTTCCTTATAAAGTGCTTTGATAAGTGGCACAGTTTTGATGGAAAATGGCGTTGCACCTGTTCAAACACTTCATGCAGTGCACATAATCTTTGAAACTAAAGATAATTGACAAAATGCATTAGGAAAA
>JAULKM010000003.1:353754-366655 GCA_032355605.1 Rubia tinctorum | reverse complement strand
ATCCTTGCGAATGGCCTTCAATACAATACTCCAAAGTGCTTACGAGAAATCTACAAATTAAGCTTACAAAAATAAATCTATATGCTCGTAAGGACCAAAAATCCATTAGACTCAAACTAGGATGCAAAATGAAGGATTTAGATACGAAAACCGAAAATGGTCATCTAAACCCTTTATGATGTAAAACTACCTAAATCTAGCAATCTTGCAACAAAAAGATAACAAAAGAGATGTTAAATGCTTCGGAAAACAAATGCTTCGGAAAACGCATGCATTTGACGTCTCATCACTCTTATAGTTCATGAAAACAATTAACCATTTATTCATCTTGATTACCTTTTGTGAATGCTACACCTTCCATTTGAAGACAAACATTCCATTCTTCTTAAGCGTAATCTACAAAAGCATTCAACGATGTAGGTGGTCAACGCCTAAAGATATCGCATCAATGACATCATGCACAAAGAATCAATATACTTGATAACAGCTACAAACATTCTAACAAATGTCTAGGCATGTAATCAACAAATGTATTTACTAGGATTAGTAAAGAAAGATCAACATTCAAGACTTTCCCATTAGTTCTACTTTAGGATAACATGACAAAGATCAACATTATCACATTCATCTAGAAATCTTGACATCATTCACAAAACTAGTTCTAATTCCATGTTCTCGGATTTCATGTCAAAGAGATAAGAAATTGTGCACATTTCCTAATTCCTAACATGTTGTCATACAAACATTTCATATTCTCAAGCATCTAATCTTATAGATGAAGAAAATTACCACATTCATATCATAATAAATGCTTAATAATGAAGAATCATAAATGAGCAATAAATGCTTATCACCATAGGGTTGGAAGGCTCAATCAATTAATGTCCAGAGAAGAGTTCAGCTACTACAAGTCATACTACAAATCACAATTTGGCCAAGAGCAAAAGAAACGAAGTGATAAGACATAAGTGGTATAAGGAAAATAAAATAAGTGGCTTGCTGGATGACTTCCACGGGCCGTGGCATTTACAGGCCAATTTCTCCACTTTCTTTGGACCTGTGTTAACCCGTCAGCTGCTTTTACTTCATGGACCATGGATTTGAAAGGTTATATTTTCCACCGTCCGTGAAACCTTATCTAGTCTTCTTTTACCACTTTGAATGAAAATGGGCCTTCTCACCAAGATCGTGTCGTTAATTCAATCCCGGTGTCTTCACCCCTAACTCGATCATGGGAGGTCTCCAAAATAATCTTCAAGAACTTCATAAACCAAAGATTTAGGACATAAAAACATGTGATATAATCCTAAGCCTCTAATTGATAAAATTTTAATTCTCTTCCAAATAAGAACTTAATCTATTACAAAAATTACTTCAAATGTACTAAAAATTGGATATAAATTGAGTACATCAAATCCCCCACACTTAAACCTTTAATCCTCCTCGAGTAAGAACGATCAAGGTCTTAGGTGATTCCTAAAGGCTCTACCCTCAAACACATTTGAAAATTCCTTTAACTCTTAACACCAAAGATTTTCCATCTCTTATATTTGAACCTAAAGGCTTTCTACCCATCAAAATTTCCCCCAAAAATAATGCATGAAATTGAGGTATCAATATAAAGATTAAGATAGAAAGAGATTTAATCTACCCTAAAGTTCTCCAAATTGGAAAAATGAACCTTCGGTTTTTTTTTCATTTCTCTCGATTTCTCTCTTTTTGACTAGGAGCATTCTCAGGTTTTCATCTCATGTTTTCATTTCTTTAATCTCACCCTCACCTTTTTTCCACACAATTAAGGCTTCTCATTTTCGCACAGGTCGCCCTTTCGGGTTTTCGACCTATCCGGGCCCCCAATTCTTTTCTAAGTTGGCCACGGGCGGGTTTTCAACCTAGTGGGAAATACTTCCTAAGAAGTTCATATTTACAATCAAAAAGCAACAAATAATATCATACTACTTATGTGCACAACTATAATCTCCCACCTCCACACAAAATTTCATGCATTATCCCCAATGCATATACACGATAAAAATACAAGTGTAGGATAAAGAAAAAGAAATAGGTACACACAACTAGGGCCACGAGGATCCCAGTCCTCTGTGGCAGCGAGTGTGTCTCCAAGCACACTCCTCCTTCCTGAGTCGTTGTCTAGCATCTAGATCGAACAATGGATCTTCACCCATGTGGGAAGATTGCACCATGGAAATGATAGACTCAATGCCATCCTTGAGCAAATCAAATCCCTGATCAACCATGTTGAACTCGCGTGTACAGTACTCGTGATATTACTACATCTGCTGGTGTATAGTCATCACTCTCTCATCAAGGCTCATGACTCTCTAGTCTAGGCTAGCAAACATGTTGCCATAGTCAAAATTCTCTTGGGGTGGCTGCCCTCGAGGGGGAGTAACGTACCGGTCAGAGTGCTATGTGTTCCACATTGAGTGCTCCCCAAAAGTCTCTCGCAAACTCTAGATCGGGATCTAAAATTAAGGCGCTAATAGGTGGGTGTGTAGCCGAGAGGTAACATTGGACAGCCATGGGTAAGGTCTAGAATTTAATCTCATTCTACCCACCGTACATCCATACATGTCAAGTATGTTCCTCTGTGGTTTGTAAGATCTTTGCCTCTACAAGTCTGCCAATGTCGTAGAGGTGGTCAACTTCCCGTAACGGATTCCGTGATTACCGGTGACTGCACCACAAAAGCCCTAACAATGATAGTAACCATGTCTTCCATACTGATCTGACCCTTATCCATAGTGGAAAACTTGATTCAGACTCGAACCCAATAGTCCACCTAATCCGAACGGCTCTAACCCTCGGAAGTCATCGCCCAAAGGCACTTCAGGTTGAATTACAAACAGAGAGTGGGTTCCCCGTGAAAGAAGATCATCATGGATAAGAGTCGGTGCACATATTTCAAGGAAGGGTGAATAATGAGGGAACTCTTATCTTTGGTAGTCATGGCTCTCCCCGAGAACGCCGTCCAAAATTACGCCACATCAAAACCGGGCACAGTGAGAAACTAGCCGCCCTCTTTCATAGTCCCAATTGAAGATACTCCTAAAATCATCATAGCTGAGTTCCCACCTAACATCATCAAGGTGAAACGTGATGTAATTGCTAGTATCACGTTTCTCCCTCTCGATCGTAGCTATTAACTCCAATGTATAACTGAGAAAAATGGGGGCAGTTTTATTCAAAAATCCATCCAAGCCAACCTTAATTAATAGCTGAAACATGGGCTCATTGATACCCTAGTTGTTCAGAGTGTTTTTATAAGAAAATTTTGTCAATAAAATAGCTGAAACCCACCTAGAGGAAAAACACCCCCCGATATTGGTTAATCCCATTTGGTCCAGTGCACGAGCTTGGGAGGAGCTAGCCACTTGCTCAATGTTCCTCTTAGGACCCATTATGACTCGACAACAATCAACAAATTTTTGCAATATAAACAAATGTAAGTCGTCTCAAAAAAATTCACCACCCACAATTTTAAGCAACCTGAGCAACAATCAATCTGAGGAACAAATCTTACCAAATGGATACCTGGAGCACAATGTAGATAGTTACCCTCAACTGAATTGGGAGGAGTTGATGGAACTAGCGAACCAGGGACAAGGTCTGGGTGCAGAATTCCAACTTCTGGAAGCAATTATAGGAGGCCATGCGGGTGATAAATAATAGGGTGATGAGTCATTACAGACAGAGGAAGTACAGGTGGAGACTATTCCTTTTCCACCTTTGGAGCCAATGGTGATGGTGACTCGGAGCCAGCTACATCCAGTGCTGGAAACGCCGATTGTACAGGTAACCTATCAAAAGGAAAATTTGTTTGTGCCAGCCATGGATGTTAGATTTTGTGAAAAGATGGAAGTAGACAAAGATCCAATAGAAAATACAAGGGCTGATAGTCATGAGAATATAACATTAGAGGATGGTACTGAACTACCATGTAGTCTACACAGATTCAAAACATATAATTTTTTTAATCCTGCCATCATAGTTGTTCCAAAACCAATTGAGATGGAAATTGTAAAAAAAATAGATTAGAGTTAATCCATGTGGAAGACTCTATGGATAGTGAAAAGAGAAACAGTTATATAAATAAGAGCAAAGATGAGGTCATGCAGAAGCATGAGCAAGAGGAACAGATGAAAAGTATGCCAAAGGAGGAAAAACTTTCCATCAGCTTAGGACTCAAGAAGAAGATAAGGAAGAGCAAAAAGAAGATGGACAAAGTCTGGAGGTGGATGATCACTAGTGCAATAAAATGCAGGCAGGAGGCGGAGGTACTTACCTCGGACACAATCTCACTTACAACGGAAGAAGGAATGGCACAAAATTGGGAAGAGATTATACTGGAGCCTGCAGTCAGGGTAAGCCACAAACAATCACAAGATTAAATCCTAACAGATTCTAGACACGGAACCAAAAAGAATGAAGATCTACAAGTGGCATCAGTAGAAAAACAAGGAAGAGGATAAGGGCATAGATGGAGGAGACAGACTCTATTACTAGTGGAAACTAAGCCTATTAAAGGCAATTTTATTGGACTAGAGAAGACACTTTTCTAGTACCTTCTCTAATCGTGCCTTTGATCGTTTCGATCAAAGGCGATTTCAAGAACCACCTTCTATTGGGTTTGAAATAAGTTCCGAACTCATAACCTTTTTCTAGTGTCCTAAAAAATACTGTCGGAAACCAAATTGGTTTTCGGTAGCGAATATAAAACACGGCGGAACAACAGAGGATCATTGAACAACAACAACGAAAAAATGGCAAAATGTAAAACAACAGGTACAAAAACAACATAAAACAATAGCCAATCTATAGATTTGGAACCTAACAAAGAAAAAAATGAAGATGGCGAAAACCATAAAACATAGCGGTGGCAAGGGATTCACCGGTGGAGGATGCGTAATGAAGACAAAGGCTTCGCATGTAGAGGAGACGCAGTGGCGGAAAGGGCTTCACCGGCGGAGGAGACGCAGTGGTGCCAAGGGCTTCCCCGGCAGAGGAGATGCAGCGGCGAAACTCAGTCGCGGCGGCCGAAGCTGTGAAGAGAACAAAGATGGTGGAGGAAAGGGGCAGAGTAAAGTAAGGCGAGGGCCGAAGAAACATAGAGACGGTGGAGGAAAATAATGGGATGGCAGAGGAAAGGCATGGCGGTGGAGACGGAGGGGTGGCGGAAGTGGCGAAGGGGCTGATTGAAAGGTGGCGGAGGAGTGCATGGGTGAGAAATAGGGAGAGACATAAGGAGTTAGTCAAATTTTCAGTGAAAATGTTTAAGGGATGAAACCCTAAAATTTTCTTTTTATAGTGGGCGAAAAAGTCACTCAATTAAATGGGCCCAAAAGTCTTTCCGAGTTCAGAACCTCGTCCGGACCTCAATCAAAGGTAGTTCTACAATAGAACTGCCTTTATTTGATGTCCTTCAGATGGCGGTTCCTCAAGAACCACCTTTGATCACTTTTGAACCATCTTTGATTAGTCCCAAAAGTATTTCCGAATTTGGAATCTTGTCCGGACCTCAATAAAAGGCGGTTGCTCAAGAACCACCTTTGATTGGTGCCTTTAATCAAGGTTTTTCCACTAGTGTATCAACATTGTGATAATCACAAGCTGTAAAGCGGAGACACTGGCAATCAAGAAGCGAGGATTCAAGAATAAGTGAGAGCAGTGCCAGTGATAAAGTTTCAGCAAAGCAATAACAAGATGAAAGCTGGAAAATCTGTGGGGAAATATGGGAGATAGCAATACTGCATTCTATCATAAATGGGCAACAAGAAGACAAGTAGTCAACAATATTGTGGATTTGCAGAATGAGCTAGGACAATGGGTGAATGATGTGGAACAAGTACAGGAACTCATAACCAGTCATGTAGTAGCAATTTATACACTTCCTGAAAGTTATCCACAGTTATTGGGATTTGAGGAATCTTGTCAGCAGGTTTTACAGCATAACAGTATGAGATTAACGGAGCAACAGGTTCAACAAATTACCTGACCTTTTCAAGCTTCTGAAGTAATACAAGCACTCAAATCCATGAAGCCATGGAAAGCCCCGGGCATAGATGGAATGCCAGCAGGATTCTTTAAACACCACTGGAAGCAAGTTAGTGACACATTAACAAAAGAGATCTTAGACATCTTAAATGGTCAAAATATGCCAGTGGATTGGAAGGAAACACTGATTACACTTGTACCTAAGAAAATGCCTCCTTAAAAAGCAGAAGATTTCATACCAATAGCATTGTGTAATGTGAAGTACAAGATGATAGCCAAGATACTTTCTAAGAAGATGGCAGGGATAGTGAAGACCCTAATAAATCCAAAGCAAGATGGTTTCATGCAAGATAGAAATATTGCAGAAAATGTACTTATTCTAGAAAAAAAAATGGACTTTTTTATTTAAAAAAGAAACTGGAAAGGTAGGACTTGCAGCAATAAAGATTGACATGAGCAAAACCTATGATAGAGTGCATGGGACTTCTTAGTCAAGGCACTATCAGCAATGGGTTTCCCAGAGACATGGAGAAATTTGGTGATGCAATGTGTTACTTCGGTCAAAATGGAAGTGAAAATTAATGGATAGCAATCTAATATTTTTCAGCCAATACGAGGGCTCATGCAAGGATGCCGCTATCCCCGAAGTTTTTTATCATCTGCCAGCAATATTTATCCAGTCTAATCAAACATAGGGTAAAGAATATGAAGGGAGGAGGATTCAAGCCAAGCAGAAAAGCACCCAAGTTTTCTCATCTTATGTTTGCGGATGACTGTATTCTATTCATTGAAATCAGAGAACATGTCATAAGACTACTAGCTATAGATTTGGATGCTTTTGCTAGATATTCAAGACAATGAATCGACTTTGGGAAATCACCAATAGTGGTTAGCCCAAACACACCTCCTCAAGATGAGAATTTTTTGAGGTACAGTTTAAATATCCACAATATGGGGATACGATGAAAGTATTTAGGATTGGATATCATGCTTAGGAAATTAAGGAAACAATCACATCAAGGTCTCCTCAGGAAAATACAAGCAAAATTTGATACCTGGAAAAATAAATGGCTATCTCTGGCAGGGAGTATAGTGTTGGCTAAGCATGTGATGTCTTCCATACCTTTGTATACAATGGGTATCTTTAGATTGCCCGAGTGTGTACTACAGAAGATAGATAAAGTGACTGCTAGATTCATTTGGACAAGGGAATTAAATGACATAGGTATACATTGGTTATCCTGGGACAAGATGTGTAGACCAAAAGCTCAAGGCGAGCTAGGATTAAGGTCAGTAGAGAAACTGAATCAGGCCTTGTTAGCCAAGCATGCATAAAGCATATTGCAAGATAAGGGATCTTTATTTGTCAATTTGTTCAAACAAAATTACTGCTCTTCAGTACCAATATTGCAGCAAAAGCCAATGTCTTATCATTCCTAGGCCAGGAAATCAATTCTATGGGGAAAGAATATGCTTAAACAAATGTTAAATGAAGAATATGCTTAAACAAATGTTAAATGGAAAGTTAGGATGGGCCAAAGCATTCAATTACTGAAAATTGGATACTTGGAATAGAAGATACATAGGGTCTGGAGACACTAAAGAATTATACAACCTTGAGAATGGAACATCTAATTGATAATCGGAGGCAGTGGATAATACTATTGTTATGAGCATTCTTCCCAGATCACTTGGTGAATAATATTCTGAGTATTCCAATTCCAGAACAAACAAATTAGGTTGACAAGAAGATTTGGCCATTTACAACTGATGGAGAGTAGTACACTGTAAGATCGGGTTATAACTTATTAGCATCGCAGCAACAAGGAAATCCTATAGGTGGACAGCAAATGGTGCAAGAACAATGGAGGAAATTTTGGAAAATCAAGCTTCCCAGGAAAATATTAGTTCATGTATGGAAGAGTTTGCAAAATACTATACTCGCCGCACAAAATTTATATTACTGAAATATTGTGCAAAATCCAAACTGCCAGGGTTGTGATCAGGTAGCACAGGGGATATAGACCATACCTTCCTAAAATGCCCAAGAGCACAGTCCATTTGGCACACATCTTCAATGGGTTTTGATTTCTCGGTGGGTCAACCGATGCCTTTCAAAGAAAGGTTTTGGTCCTGGTTTGCGTTAGCGTTAGATAAAGAAGCGACCAATCTTTTGAGCTATCAAGTCTGGCAGATCCGGAAAGTAAGAAATCAGAAGGTGTTCAATAATCAGATCGTCCAACCACATATATAAGTCAACCAAGCTACTGTGGATCTACAAGTGTATCACAGAGGAAGATTCAGAATTGATATTGATGAAACAGAAAGTATACCTCATCTAAATCCACAGACGTAGACGTTGTATCAGTGATGGGATTCGCAAATTCATATCCTGAAATTTGATGGAGCTTTTTGGGAAACGACAGGGCATATGCTGCGGCGGCCTGGACAATACTCACAAGATCTGCAGAGATTGTGCACACACAGAAGAAACAGTTCCTAAGCCAATCGGCCATTGGAGCAAAAGCAACTGGGTGTCTTGAGGGATTGAAATCGGCAAAGCAGATGGGCATAACAAGCTTAAATGTGCTTTCAGATTGCAAAGAGTTAGTAAAGCTAATGCAAGATGAAGATAGAAGACCTCAGTGGAAAAGTTGGAGCAATAATTCAGGAATTAAGAGATTTAGGAAAGTGATTTCAGAATATAGCTTTTATCAAAGTTCTTAGATTGTAAGTTCAGAGAGAACATAATGCAGCCCATAGTTACGGTTGTAATAGACCAGACGGTTGTGACATATTAACTAATATCTAAGCAATGGAAAATATATTGTCAAAAAAAACCTACACAATCCCAAAATTTCAACACAATCTCCCAATTTAAACACAGTCCCAAAATTTCAAGCAAAAATTAGCACCACAATCACCAACTTACAAACTAAAATCCACACAATCACTACAAACTAAAGTCCACACAATCACTACAAACTAAAAGCCATTTCTTCAACTACACATTAATCGCAATTCCAATTCGAAAAGTCGAGATTTTACCGGAAATGTGTAGAGGATGAATTATTGGAGTTGTTCCAAGCAATTTATGGTTGCCTTAAACTTCAATTGAGCACTTTGCGAAAATCCCCCCAAATTATAGGGCTCTTGCAAGAATTCGGGTTTAAAGAGGATTTGATGTGTGAGGAAGGTTGGATGATGATAGGGTAAGGTTGATAAAGGTAATCGACGAGTATGTGGGACAGATTTGGGGTGAAAATGGTGGTGGGGGAGCGTAGAAGAATGGTGGCGGAGAAAATGAGGAGGAGAAAATGAGGAGAGAAAAGATTTAGCCCGTTAGTACTACTGCTATATATCCACCACGACCGGCAACATCGGTCAAATCAACAAGCTGACATCGTTAATGTACTCAAGCGACATCGATCAAGCATTGGCATAGCCAACATTGGTCTAGCATTCAGGATGGGCAATGTCGGTTAAGCATTCGATAAGACCGATGTCGGTTGACAACGTTACCGTCGGTCATACACCACATTGATCGACGTAGCTCAGCCACTACTCGCAACGTTTGCCAAAAGCTTTTTACCTTTGTTTTATTTTTCAAGTTGAGGAAAAATAAGTATCTTTTATCTCGGCTGTGAACCAAGGTAAAAGTACTTTTTTTTATTGTTTCACTATTTGCCTCAGTTATTTTCCTACCCTCCGAAGTAATCAATCGTGTTTCGTGTACTCTGATATATATGGTTCTTCAACTAGTGTTAGGGTGAAATTTTGGTGTAAATTAAAGTTCTTGAATCTCGTTAAATTAACAACAGTGGCTGGATAAAAGGCCACAATTGACACTAATACATAACGGCCTAAATCACACGACAAGACTAATCAAATTGACTAAAATTCAAAGAAACAATTTCGAACAAGTTGAAAAAGAAACAATTTCATAGACTCACACCTGTGCAGCTGATTAAAGAAATATTTTCATGAGTTAGAAAAAGAAAAAGAAAACTAAAAGTGTTTGTGGTAATAGCATTAATCCATTATCAATATATGATTAGGAACTTGGCTTGTAATAAAGTACTTCAATGTACTTGTTCAGCACTACAGTGTACGACGTACAGTAAGATATGTTCGCCAAGCCTTGAGTTGAGAACAACACCGAAGATTTTGTTTTCTTTATTGATACAGGTAGAAACTCCATCTCATTACATGAAATCATTTATATCTCGGGGAAGAAGTATAATAAGTATAATCACTTCAGGCAAAATAAAGAAAAAATGGAAGCAATGCAGTGCATAAGTTCTCCAAACCAACCACTAGTGATTCCGAAGGACACTCTCATCATTGGCTTGGCACAGATTTTGAAATGCCACTCCAAATGTAAAGAAGAAAACCCAGTAGGATGAGAAGGGGATGAAACACTGCCCAGCTCCCTCTTCTATATGTTCAAGCTCAATCACAACCTGCGTATTGATTGAGCATCAATAATGAAGCCGGGAAGTGAAGCAGAAGAAATATACAAGAAGTTTTACAATATCAGGTATAAGAACACAATTGGCATCTCGGCAATAATTTCCTAGCTACTTTATGCCATAGCATTCCATGAGAGTTGAAAAGATAGCCCAGATTTAAATGGAGACACAAGTACAGTACTATTAGAATGAAGCCATTGCACATAAACCATACCAGGGAAGCTTAAATGTATCTTTCCACCATCCGTGTTTAATGCAGTTGGCATCAATTTTATCCATTCGTACTATGATCTCAGAGAATGTTGGCCTTGTATATGCTTCTGGACTCCAACATTCTTCAATCAACCTGAAACAAGAAATATGTCAATTGGCAAATATGGCAGCCTACCACTTGATCCCCCATTTTAGCAGATATGTAAAACACGCGAGATCTTCAGCAAGCAAGCAGTTTAAGAACTTACCCTCTAAGCTCCGAAGGAATATTCTTTTTTGACTTGAAAGGAGGTCTTTTGTCTTCTGAACACATCATCCTAGCTACCTCTTCGGCAGGCTTAGGGTGAAATGGTTGCACACCCTCCAACATCTGTAAATAACCAAGAACCGGCAAACCAGTAAACAAAGTAATGTCAATTTCTGAAAAAGGTATAAAGATATATGGGATGCTGTTACGTGGAACAATGAAGCTAGTATCAAATAACCCTGAGAAAAAGGGCATCCGGGTGTATCTTTTCGCACTCAGTGAAATGTTTGTGAAGGATTTGTGCGACCTTTGTTAAGCAGTAAATGCCTTTCGTCTATATAGGCAAGGCAGCTATACTATTAGTTTCAGGAGGTAATAATCTTAAGATTAGTAAAGGAGCCAGTGAAAGCAATAATTAGGTATGATATGTTCCAGAGTAGGACATCTTCAGAAACAGCATCCAACTAAGTACATCTCAGCTAAAGAAATATTAACTGTTTGGAAGCTTATATGCTAGATGTAACAATAAATACCTCCTACGTCCTTAATCATTTAAAAATATCTCGCTTTCCAACCGAAAAGACATGAGGGGGCATCAGTTTTGAGGGTAAAAAATCCAGAAATTATATAAGCCTACATGACTAGTCTATTTTCTAATAAACACAAACAAATACTCCCTCGGTTTCTCTATTTGTGGCACCATAGGTATAGGTGCTTGGATTCATGTGAAGAAAATGAGTGGATGAAATTGAATGTAGAAAGTAAAAAGTAGAATGAGTGGATGAAATTGAAGGAATCTTACAAAAAAATGGAAAGAGTGTCAAATAAAAGAAAATATATATTTATAGTAAGTGTGTCATAAATAACAAAACAGAGAGAGTATGTGTCAACGTTAAAAAAGAAGGAAGAAAAGAAATCCATAAATAATTGCGCTACTTAAAAAGTGAGAAAATAAAGATATGTAAATAAAGAAATAGATAAAAAGCTGTGCCATTTAAAAATTATACTCCCTCCGTCCCATTATTTTTTACCTATATATTTTTTTACGATCTCAAGTGATCATCTTTGACCGTCAATATTTTTATCTACATATACCAATTAAGCAGAAAAAGTTAATATTTAAAAAAATAGATGTTAAGATGAATCTAATAATATCTCATATGATATTTTTATCACACATATATATAAATTTATATTAATGCTCAAAGTTAAATAAATTTAACATTTAAAAAGTTAAGGAGTCAATAATTGTGGACGGAGGGAGTACTGTATAAGAGAATAAGAAAAACAAATAAACAAAGAGATAACTGTACTAGATATTTACTTTTAAAAGTTAATGAGCTGATAATTGTGGGACGGATGAATTACTGTATAAGAGAATAAGAAAAACAAATCAACAAAGAGGCACTAGATATTTACTTGTATTTTATTTTATCACGAGCGAAATGAATGCACATGAAATCTGATTATGGACTAAACAAATCTTGTAAGGGAGTGGAATTCAAATAATTGGAAGATAAATAATATTTATATTCTGTCGGAATGATTTGGAACCCTACTATCTTGAAGTAGCTGGATCAGATTTCACAAAATCTAGACAGAAAGACTATGGCATATGGACAAGATTACTTTCCACAAAGTAGCCTAAATAATTAGTTCATGTTTCAACAACTAATTCCAGATTAGATTAATATGATGCCGCTAATCACCTTCTAAATATCATTATCATATGCTATCATTTGTAGGAAGAAACAACTAGCTGTAATTTGACTTTTGTAAGAAGTTAGTTGGAAAATATGGTATAATAAAAGTTGATTTCGTCAATTTTGGGTTTTGTTTTGAGCAGTACTCGAAATGAATTGGGTTCGATGGATGATATTTCTGGATTCTACGTTGCGAGTACTATAAAATCGGTTACTCGAACACTCAAAACGGATCAAGAGTGAATGAGATA
>JAULKM010000003.1:341802-353654 GCA_032355605.1 Rubia tinctorum | reverse complement strand
GCAGCTATACTATTAGTTTCAGGAGGTAATAATCTTAAGATTAGTAAAGGAGCCAGTGAAAGCAATAATTAGGTATGGTATGTTCCAGAGTAGGACATCGTCAGAAACAGCATCCAACTACATCTCAGCTAAAGAAATATTAGCTGTTTGGAAGCATATATGCTAGATGTAACAATAAACACCTCCTATGTGCTTAATCATTTTAAAATATCTAGCTTTCCAACCGAAAAGACATGAGGGGATATCACTTTTGAGGGTAAAAAATCCAGAAATTATAAAAGCCTACATGACTAGTCTATTTTCTAATAAAAACAAACAAACATGATTGATTTTTACACCTAAGGAATAGAGGCTTTTAATATAATTTGTTCAAATGAGGCAAAGAAAGGAGTATCTGGGGAATCCAAGGCAACTATTACAAAGTAGAGACATAAGTTTTCTCTAGCTGAGAGTTACGATGAACTATGAAGTACACATTCAGTCCCATTCTGAGCACTTTATAGAAACTAGCATCCTTCATTCATCATCAAACATGGGCATATGATAAAAGAAGCTAAGTAAACCTAATTGAAGACTTTGGGCAGTTTAAGGATTTCATTTTCAGGATTGAAGGTTGTCCTTCTTAACTGATTATGACTTTGTTTAGGAAAAGATATACTCCCTCCGGTTTTTTTATATTGGCACTCTTTCCTTTTTGGATGGTCTTTTTATATTGGCACCTTCCTCTTTTGGTAAATCGTAGACTATTTTCATCCCCTAATTTTTACTCTCCCAATACAATCTCCTCCACCCATTCTACTTTTCAAAAAAATTTGTGCCCATTGTTTGGTGCCAATATTTTGGGACCAGAGGGAGTACCCATCTTATAGCCTTTTCGATTTTCATGCAGGTACGCTTTGCTAGCTACCATATAATACAGATTATTATAATTGTAAATTCAAAATAAATATTAAAAAAAGTATTACTGACCACTGTGTGACTAAATACCTAAAAGTAAACAAATTAATCCTATCTACTAACTATTAAAGATGAGTTAAAGCAAGGCGATGTGCTTTTTGTGAACAGGAAAACAAGTAGGCACCACCACACAAAGAGGATAAGACTGACATTACAACAAATAGGGAAGAAGAAGAAGAAGAAGAAGAAGGAAAAATTATTTGACAAGAGTTAGTAAGAAATTATAGAATACCTCATAAAGCATTACACCATAGGAATATACATCCACACTTCTGTTAAAAATTTCATCCTTGTACAGCTCAGGTGCCATGTACAGACCTTCAAATCAGATACCAACTTGAAGATTACACAGGGAAAAGAGAAGACATTACATCCGATACAAGCAGAATGTTACTAATATGTATTATTTCTTTCCCATATATAAACTGGATGAACTTTTATAATGCCTATTGTAGAGGAAATTCCATTTTCAAGGTCAGGCATTAAATAGTGATCAAGAATGAAGAAACATCGTACGTTCAAGCCTGAGAAAAAGTGTGTAATGTATATTTGTGTGTGTATCGGTACCGCATAGTGAAATAAAGACTTATTTGTTGTGATCGAGCAGCTTACTTGATCGGTCAACCCTCTCAGGCTGCAGAAGTTTTGCCTTGTCAGGTGATATATGCGACGTTTTTATCAAACCAAAACCAGCAACCTTCAACTGACCTCCACAGTCCAGCAAAATATTTCTGGCACCTTACCAAAATTTCAAATTTTAAAATGTGTGCGCTTCTCGATGAAATCAGTAAGATACTAAAAATCTCACCACAAAATAATTACAGCATTTATTTGCCTTACTTTGGCTTTAGATCACAGTGGATAACTGGGTCAGGTTTGCACTCATGTAGATAATTCATGCCCCTGTTAAAAAAATAAGAAGCAAGAGCCTTTATAAGATTATATGCAACTCCAGCTAGATGGCAGTTCAAACTTATTGGTAGTTCAGCATAGTTGTGCTTGCCTAGCTACATCAAGAGCGAGTCTTAAAGCTTTAGATGGAGTCAAACGTCCTTTCTTTTGAAGATAGCAACCTAGATCACCCTGTGGGGGAAAAAAAGAGGTTCAACGACTATTGTCAGCATAGAGCTCGGGAAAAGAAAATGAACGGCACAGAATACATTTCAGTCAAGTGTACAGGTGCAAGTGTGTTGACTGGACTGGAGTCTGGATCCAAGAATTTCGATCACTATATAAGTCATATATCATGATTATATTAATTCATCTACTGAAAATAAACATGTGGAAGTTTAGGCCAGGTCAAATGCCACCACAAATAACCATGCAAGTCAAAGTAAGATCCAATTACCACAAGCAATTCACATTCAGAAGAAATATCCTATCAGATTTTGTTAGGCCATTGAATAAATCCTCAGGATCAGTGAGCAACCAATTGCTAAGTCAAAGCCATGCATTCTTCATCAGAACCACAATACAGTCATGCATAAGAACCAACAACACCTAGTTGTGTATCTAGCTTCTCGTTGCATGGGAATATCATCTGGGCAATTAAATCGTATTATTAGCTTTCAGGGATTTGTACAAGGTTCTTCTATCTTATCTGGTCTGGTCAGTCACAAATAAGAACGGGTATAAAGTTGGTAATTTACTGAATGGAATACACCAGCCACAACATCAATATTTGATGAATAGGTGAGAGTTCCTGATCCTATATTATTTCAAGGTATGAATAAGGAGAAAGTGTGTTTCTCTAATTCCATACCCAATGGACAAAAATGTAAAATTCATTTAAAAATCAGTTGATATCTATAAGCTCAACCATATTAATCACAAAGAACCAACTTTAGCATTAGAAGCAGCAGAAATTTATTTGCACTGAGAATTAGAGAATCCATTGTAACAAGTTCTTACCCTAGAGTATTCCAGCAGTATCATCATTGGTATTTCTTGAGTAACGGCTCCAACAAATTGAATCACATTGGGATGCCGAACCTTTTCTAATACTGTCAACTCGTTTTTGAAAGCATTTCTGCAAAAGGGTGTTCAAGATTCAGAAACGCATCTGTCAATTTCAAGCAGCTTTTCATCGGATAAAATTCCAATAAAAAGGAATCAAAACTCAGAAAAGCAGAATCAATTTAATTTATCAAAGGGAGAAAAGTAGCATAAAACTTGTAAGAATATGCAAAGCTTAAGAGAATCACACTCTATATTACTATAACTCAAATCAAGTAGAGAACTAGATGCTTTTCCGGACTGTAATTAAACTGATTCATTGCAAAACATTTTCCCAACAAAAATGCCCAAATTTTCACTGGTTAATCATGAAGTCACGATTTAACCACAGTGCAACTGATTGAGGGTTTATCCATCATTCGGTCAGCAACAAATCAGTGAAAATAGGAGAATGTGGAAGAACTTTATATGTGGGTTCGCAACCTGCCAATCCGCTACAGTAGGGTCCATATTTTATAAATATTGTAACGGAAATAATTTGTAGTAGCCACAAGTACTGTGTTCAGAATATATTCAGATAGATTTCAGGTCCTAAAGAAGAATCTTTTAATAATTTGGAAAATGGAAAGTTCATGCAAACAAACATACATTGTTTCTGGGTCTGAATGGAAATCCTTGTCAAGTATCTTTACTGAAACTCTGGTGCCATTCCACTTAGCTATTTGATATGATCCCTGAGGAAAGTTGTGAGTTTCACAGTCAGTAAATTTTGATGGACAAAGAAAGTCGAGGTTAGATCGCAAAAAATTATGTAGTTTCTGCCAGAAACGAAGCATTCATTCCCGGTTTGCATTCAGGCCAGAGAGCAGCATTCCTACACAAATCGCTAAGAAAATGAAACTCAACATCGTATGTAAGTAAATGCAAGCACCAGTTCAGCAAGCATTTTGGGGTTCATAGGTTACAGGTAAAAGATGAAGTGAAAGCAGATTACAGCATCTGAGAAGATTAAGGCTTTACATGGAAATTGAGGAAGCAAGTAAGAAAACCATAGGTAAATACAGAAGTTCCTGAGATAAGCACAATCTGATGTGCCTCATTCAGTTATTTAAAAAAACATACATGTTGTACATGGTTAAAATTCAAACAAATGGATCATTTTTCCCCGGATCAGAGGTAATTTAGGTTAACATGACAGAGGAATAGTGAAAGAAGATTCCAGTTCTTGATTAAAAAAGAGTTCATTCGGAGGAAAACTGTCAACCAAAGTTTCAAATATCACTGTAAGAAAAAATACCAAATTTATAAATCAGCAAAATGAACCATGCCTTAGAGATACCATCACTCTTACGGATCTGGATATCCAAGGGATTGAGTTCATACTCCGGCACTTCCCGAGGATTAGCAACGGTCATTGGTGTCTTTCTGGTTTTCTAGGAAAAAGGCACATTTCTGTGAGTAAATTAAAAGAGAACCCTGCAATGAGAACTAGATTCAAACTTACAGGAACTTTGGCTCCACGGGATTTTAAAATGTTATAAACTTCAATGTTCCCATAGTATTTCGCATCTGCTGCAGCCTGCCGCAAATTAAGAGTCATCAAAGAACTGAACAGAGAATATCAATCTAGAGTAAACTGATGAACGGATGTCAAATACACATTAACAGAGCGAGCGAGCACAAAAGAAGCAGAGCATCAAGATGAAGAAGAAAATATAACCGTGCTCCCCCATCGGTCTCGGGCATCGATATTGGCTCGCCTGCTCAACAACAGCTTGACAACTTCGACATTCCCCTCGCAGGCAGCGATATGTAACGCAGTCCTTCCATCCAAATCAATGCTGTTGACATCGACGCCTTCATCCAGCAGCTCCTGCACTCCCTCCACGTCCCCCTTGCAGGCGAGGAAGAGCAAGTTCATGGTGGAGTCGAGGTTCTCCGGCACGGCGAGGCCCTCCTCGCTGACGGGGCTCCTCCGGATGGGATCGAGCGACGACTGCCTCCCGAAGCTGAACCTCAGGTTGTTCCTCCGCGGATCAAACGAGTTCTGGCGCTTGAAACTGAATCTCCCGCTCCTCCGCATCGACCCCGTGGAGAATTGGCGGGAAATTCCCCGCTTCAGCTGCGAGGCCAAATCCATGTGATCGATGATAACCGTTTTTCCTTTGTCGGCACAGCAAGGCTCACAGCATTGCGTGAGAATTTCCTTATTTTGTTTAGGGAAAAAAAACAAATCAAGAAAACGATGGGAAGAAAAACACGCAGACACAGAGAGTGAGGGGGGATCGAGAGCGGGGGCTCCCGATTGAGGAGAATGGGAAGTCGGGAGGGCACAAAAAAGGTGAGGAGCAGGGATTTCAGTTGACTTGGTCACAATGGGAAAAAGATGTTATCTTTCTATTTTTAGATTCAACGCGAACTGGAATCTAATCTGAAATTATTAAATAATCATGGAGAAGATGGATATTATTTATATTATTAATAATGGAGATTGTGAGGTTAAAGTCAGCTCATTTTCTTGCTTTCCCAGCGGATAAGCGCGGGAGATTGTGATCGTTGATTATTTATTCTTATTGTCTACTAGTGGTATTTATTATAGTGGCCACCAAAGTGTTGCCTCCAGTTGGCTCTCAACATGCATGTCTAACGAATTTCTACAAATAGTAGTTTTCTTTTTCCACAAGACTCACGAAAATTTGCATGTTTTTTTTTCATGATTTTCAATAATTTTGCATTTTTGACAGTTAATATATCTAATTATATATACCAATAACTTGTAAAAATTTAATATTCAGTACTCCCTCTGTACCATTTCAACCTGCACACTTTGACTTTCACCGATTGATTCAAAAAATATTTGATCATTAATATCTTTTAATAATGATAATTAAAAGTTGTAAAAAGTTGATATTCTGAAAACATATGTTATAACAAATCTAACAATGTATCATTCACTAATATTTATACTAATACACCTCTTAATTTTGAGATCAAAGTTTTAAAAAATTTAGGACAGGGAGTACTTATTTGGTGAGACGGAATATCTCTAATGATTTTTGTAATATTTTTCATTTTTCGTGATACGGAATACATGTTTGGACATTGGATAGTACTTATTTGGTTTAACCTCCGGATTTATAGTACTCCCACTATCCCAATTCAAACGGCACACTTTTTGGTCAACTTTCTCAAAATACATTTGATCGTAAATTTTAACTAGTATATAGATACAATATCATTATATGAGATATCATTGGATTCCATGCATGGTGTATTTTTTAAATATCAAATTTTAATACACTATTATTATACATAAATAAAGTTATCGTTGGTCAAACATGGTATGAGAAAGTTGATAAAAAAGTGTGCAGTTTAAACTGGGTCGGAGGGAGTAAGCACTTGCAATCCGTTTAACTAGCAATTAGCATTTTTAGAACTCGTCTCTCTCATAACGATACATATTCTATCAAGTTTTAATTTACTGTTATTTGATTGGTAGGTTTTATTAACAAGGATATGGAGTTATTGGAGATTACTGTTGTACCCTAGATGACACTAGTGTTTTCTCTTTCATATCGTTATGGCATTATTGTACATTAAGATAAAAATCACGGTCATTTGTGTCAATTTGACAATTTGTTCTACTCTCCTTGGTTAAGAGAATCTTTTTCCTATTTTATTTAAAATAAATATTTCATTTCATGTTACTAGTGTCAACCAGTATCTTTTTCCTATTGTTTTAAGTGGCCATGGATGGTGCTCCATCTCTTGGGATGCCTGTGTGAGTAGCTCTTTGGATTTCTAAAATCTTGACTAGTTGTATTCCTTCATTTAAATCTGGACAAAATCTTGGGAAACCCATTTTTTTCATAAGATGGAATTAAATTAAAAATATATAAAGATAAAAGGATTTAATTGCAATATTAAAATTTTATTATACAGCATGCAGTAGTAATAAAATTATGACCCGATTAATGCAACCCAAAAATTTTATCTTGATTTCTTTCAATTTTCAATTTTAAACCTTTGTATTTCCATAAGTTATGGAAAAATCTTCTTTCAAGAGACGGATTCTTAAATTTGAGAATGAATTTTGAACGAATTTTTTTCAATTTATGAATTATTATTATATTTTTAAAGGAGTCCGTCTCTTGAAAGACGTTTTTTTCATAAGCCATGGAAAAAGCAAGGTTTAAACTATAAATTAGAGTAAATGAAGATAAAAATGTTCTAGTTACATTAATCGGTCATAAAAACTACAACTAGTGCACACTGCATAATAATATTTTACTTAAAAAATTTACCTTATTATTATTCTAATTAAATTCCATCTTTTTACATTTTCCCCAAAACTTTACCTTTTTAAAATTAAGTGTACTTTTTTCTTTTAAATATTATAATTTTATATTAAAAATTATAATTTTATAATTTAATGTTTGTTTATATTTTCAAATTTTAAAATATTTTATTACATATTTAACTTATGAGTCCGTCTCTTGAAAGACGATTTTTCCATAAGTTATGGAAACACCAAGATTTAAACTGCAAATTAGAATAAATCAAGATAAAAATTTTGAGTTGCATTAATCGGGTCATAAACTTTTAACTAATGTACGTTGCTTAATAAAATTTTAATATTACAACTAAAACATTTTACCTTTCTATAATTCTACTTCAACCTTGTCTTTTCCATATGTTTATGAAAATGCGATTTTTCTCAAGAATTTGCTTTAACTTATAATATACCATATATACTAAATAAAAATAAAAATAAAATAATTATTTCATAAGTTTAGATTACTTGAATATTTATAAGCGTTTGCTTATTTACTATTTTCAATGACTCCATTAAAAGCATATGATAGCTCATTTTGGTGGAAAATGATAGGGCAGCCTACCCAATTACAATTTAGACGCCTTGTTAAAAGAGTAATATTTACAACCACACATAAAATTCCACAATATTCTACGTAGTGCAGTCTACTTGCAATCACCGAAATCGATTTTTATTGTTTCAACTAATTAATAATAATTAATTAGAATAGTGGAAAATCGGGTATTTAATATTTTTTTATGTATTATTCAATAGTGGAGCATGAAGCTATGTCTCGCCTCAATATTTGCATGCATGATCACACATAGCGTCCGATTCCCATGCATGAGGGCCAAATAGAATTTTTTTTTTATAATTTTTTATTTATTTCAGTATTGATCTCGATTTGTTCAACATTTCCGGTTTCAATTAATGCTCAATAAAATTTCGAGTTTTGTTAAATATAGCAGAAATTTTTTTCTTAATACCATGTAGTCACAGTAAGTTAGAATGCACCACCATTTAAATCAACTGAAATGTAGTAAACATAAATCTCTATCCATTTGGATAGTTGGGGGACGTCGTGTGGAGAATATCGTCAACAACGCACCACCACTACCGAATTTAGAATAACCATAATTGCACGTTCATGAACAATCTGCAACCCAACAAATTATAGAAGGGATACAATCTTACCTAGAATCTGATGAATGGTAACACGATAAATAGATAATTATTAGAAAAAAAGCATGTGTGGTGATTGATGGAGGTTTAATAAATTATATAAAATAGATACATAATTTTAGTAAGTATAATATGGTATAGGTACAAATAGCAGTTCAATTAATTTAGTGACTCGTAAAATTATAAAACCAGAAAACACGTGCAACAGTTGGAGTTTTTAAATTTGTGTAACAAAAGTAGCCAACACTTGCACATGGAATCGTAACTAACTCCACCAAATGAAGCAAGAAAAGAGCAAGTACATTTAGGTGACACTAACGGCCCAAATTGGCCTTGATGTAAAACGGGTGGTAGTTTTAGCTACGGCACTTGGACCAATAACGCACAAAAACGTCACTCTGGTGATAGGACAGGACCATATGTGCGGGGATGGCTCCGCATACGACCTGCTCCCCATACGAGTATTATGTCAGCGGAGTAAAATGGGTGAACGGATCGAGTACGAGAGTAATTAACAATTATAAATAGGGTAAAATATCAATATGACCATACACAGTACTCCTTCCCTTCCAACGGAATCACAACACTTTTTGGTCAACTTTCTCACGTCATGTTTGACCATCGATAGTTTTAATTACGTATATTATTGGTGTATTAAAATTTGATATTTAGAAACTACATGATGCATGGAACTAACAATATCTCACATGATGATACTGGTACTTATAGACTTATTGAAATTTAGTGTCAATATAACCCTGTAAGACCATTTCGGGCGTTGACCTTAACAAGGTCGGCGTTGATTAGATGTGAAAAGATGAAAATGCCCATCGGCTAAAAACCTAAATTTCAATGACAACTTTGCCCTTTCCCTTAGTACATAAACTACCAAAATCCAAAATTTACCAAAAGGTTGCACCACCGCCATCTCCACGCCACACCACCGCACCATCTTTGTGCTCCTTTTTCTTCACCCAAAACAGCCCCTTCTCCTCCACCCAAGCCCGCCCTGCCAACCACCACCATATACATGCCACACCACCATCTCCACGAATGTACCCAGAACCCTAACTGAAACCCGGAACTCCGTGAAAGCACCTAGAACCATCCAAACCCACTCGGAAATCTGCAAAAGTACCCAAAATCCCAACCCCAACCCAACTCCAAACTCCGTGAAAGCACCTAGAACAAAGCTCCAAACCCACTCGGAACTCTGAGAAAGTACCTGTGACCCCAACCTAAACCCAACTCCAAACCCACCCGGAACTCTGCGAACACGAGGTCGCCGCAAAGGGTGGCGACAATGTCTCCTCCTCCTTCAGCCTGAATCGAGCGGTGGTGAGAGGTGATAAACACGAGCCCGAATCGAGCGAGCGATGGTGAAAGGTGACGAACGTGATCTGGAATCGAACATGAGGTTGCCAGACTCCGCGAACACGAGGTCACCGTGAACGGCACCGCCGAGAGGTGATGAATGCGAGGTGGCCGAAACTCCGCGAAATGGTCAGTGTAGGAAAGAAGAGGGTGAAGAAAAGAGTGGAGAAGAAGAAAATAAGAAGAAGAGGGCGCGGCGGCGGAGAAGTACTAAATGAGTTTTTCTAACGTCATGGGCATTCGTTAATACGATTGGATTTCATGGACGATTGTGTAGTGATAGAGTGCTTTATGAAACAATAATTACTAATACCACACGGAAAAGAATACAAAACAACATTATTTCTTATTAATAAAACTCGGTGTCTCCATTAAGTAGATTCTACATTATTTTAATTTTTCTCCAATAATTAACCCTTCAATTTAATCTTTTTATTTCTATTTCCTTTACTCTTCTCTCGTCTTGACACTTATACATATAAAGACCAAAACATTACCGAATTTTGAAGGATCATTCTCTTGTTAGCCCCTCAAAAAAACTTCTTGGTTCAGCCTCCGTTAACCATCGTAAGACTCCCAGTGTGTGGCCAAAATTAGTATCCGCGTAACTTGATGCATGTATTAAACAATACGTTCGGCGTCGATAATTTTTTTCACATGAGTTTGTTCGAGCTTTATTTATGCATGCATGTTAATTTCAATTTCCAGAATTGTACTCGTAATTAGCTCACACGTAATGATTATCAAGTGTGTTGCTTTCTTTTTAGGTTATTCGGACTCAAAGTAGTGTCACATTGTGGTTGGACCATATGTAGCAACTAGCAAGGTGCGTGAATCGTGACACTTTCCTTATACTATAGAACAGTAATATTTTATATAGGTGAGATATCGTTATATTCATCGTAAAATGTAATTTTTTAACAATAATTTTTTTATGTGCAAACACTATTATACATGGTTACATATATTTAAAATCAAACATACTTGTTGGATATTGTAAAAAAGATTTTGTGTCTTTGGGGCAAAGGAACACAACACAAAACCCTATTAGCACACTAAAAAGTGTCCCAATGGGTCTCTATTGGTACATTCATATAACGCTTTTAAAACGTCATCTTATAACGAGTCTCTATAGATCTTGGGTCCTACAACCATATTAGATTGCTTTTCAATGTCCCAATAACATATGTATTGGGACGTTTAATTTATAAGTGTCCTAATATACATCCATTAGGACACTTATAAATGTCCCAGTAGTTATAATATTGGGTCGCTTTGTAACGTCCTAATTATAAATATTGGAACACTTTTAACGTGTGTCACACAATAAGGATGTTTAATTTTATAAACGTTCTAATATACATATGTTAGTGGCTTCTTATAACCTATATAAGTGTCCTTAGTAGACCTTATAGTGGGATTATTAGCATCTGTTTCGAACGTGAGAGAGAGATACAAATGCAAAAATGCATGAGTAAAAAATGCGAAAGGAGATTGAGGTTTTTAGTTTCACACACTCCACACCATGTCAAAAATTAGAAAGCTTTCTTTGTCTAGTATGAATGACATCATTTCGGCTGTAATTGTTTTCCCTTCAATAATGAATAAAAAGGACAAATACTCTCCTTTTCTTTTCTTTTTTGATGCATTGATTTTATTGGTAGTGAGAATGAAGTTAAGGGCTGTTTGGAGTATGTGAAGATAATATTGTGATATTATATAGAAGTATATGATACTCCCTCCGATTTTTTAACATTGGCACACTTTCCTTTTTGGGATAATTTTTTAACATTGACACGCTTCCTTTTTAGGCAAATTTTAGGTTGTTTTCATCCACTCAATTTACTTTTTACTCTTTCAATGAATTCCCAACCACTAATTTTACATTCATAAATGCTTGTGCAAAAGCAAGTGTGCCAATGTTAAAGAACCGGAGGAAGTAAGTGATAAGAGGCGCTGGGAGGGCATTATAGACAACGACATGCAGACTCCAAAGCCACGCCAATCTTCTTATCTTCTCAGTTCTCATCCTTTGTCTTCGTGATATTTATTTCCTATTCCTTTTCCT
>JAULKM010000003.1:307169-324030 GCA_032355605.1 Rubia tinctorum | reverse complement strand
GAAAATCCAAACATGGAACAGGAAATGAAAGTACATTATACAAAGTTTAGTTGATAGTACAAGTAAACAGATGTCCATAAAAAGGAACTTGAGTACATTCTAATTCTATAGACGCATAAACATGAAGGGGTGATGGAAATTCTGGAGGGTTGGGCATTGTTCCTCTCCACTGAAGAGAGGTTGCTCTGTAACTCAACTCAAATGCAAGGAAACAAAGAAAGTCTACTTTTCCATACAACAGAGATACTTAGTTCACTGGTGGAACATTGACTGTGGAACTGAACACAACTGCTCAACTTTAAATGCAATAACTCTCAGGACCAAGAATAATGTGTCGCTTGCTCCATGGCAAACTATGCCAGGTAAAAACTTAGGCCAATTCTACATATTTCTCACTTCCATTTAGTAAAACATGCAGGATCATACAACTTGTCAGTCCGAGCACATGTATAAAACATACTACCTCTGGCCCACTAAAAATTGCTTAATTGCTTTTTCACGGCCTTCAATGATCACTTTTGACCATCAATAACTCTAGCTACATTTAATAATTTTGCATAAAAAATCATAATTAGAAAATAGATGTTAAAATAAATCGAACAATATCGCACACGATATTTTTATTACATATATATTAGTAAAAATTTAGGGTCAAAGTTTACAAAATTTGACTTTGAAAAAGCAATTAAGTAAGTTTTAGTAGGACGGAGAGAGTATACTCCCCCTGTCCTGGCCCAAATTTCCCACCTACTTTTTGACACTATTCTTTATCGAAGTTTGACCGCATATTTGAATAGACATACAAAAATAATATTATCGTATGTGATATTGTTGAATTCGTCGTAACAAGTAGTTTCTAAATATCAACTTTTTATTTGACGTTATTATACGCAGTTAAACATATTAACGGTCAAACATGTTTCTTGAACGATGTGCGATGATTGGGGGGAAATTTGGGCTGGGACGGATGGAGTACTCTAGATGAAAACACCTTTGAGTAGTATACAATATATTTCAAATCATTTAAGACCTCAAATTCCAATATCCCAGAAAAAAATATAAAGAAACAGCATCTAGTATATTTTGACTAAATTACACACAAACACACACACCTTAAGAAGTCCTGGGGATTTTAATGATCATATGCATTGCAAAACAAATAAGTGTGTATCAAGTCATGGTTAGCACCCCCTCCAAACCATCTCACAAACAAGAACCATGCAAGTCATGGTAAACTATGTAGCAAAAAAATAGACAAAGACAGTGGAATCATTTTTCAGAACAATTGTGAACAAAAATCCAAGAGAGAACTTAATACCTAGTGTGCATTTTTAACTTTTCCATCACACCTTTGTAACTATTTGCTTAAAACTTTTTGTTTGTAAAAGTAAAATCCTTACTTTTTAACTTAAATTCTTGCAGCCCCTGTGCTATTATACTACTACTGGAACTGATATCTAACATTCTAGCTATCTCAAGGTTTTAACTTTAAACTAAAATACATACATATTTCTCAAAACTAAGAATCTTACAGGAACAGGCGCCAGGTGGGAGACCCTTTGACCAACTGCTCCATCTAATTTGGCATACTCTTCAGACAGTACCACGGCAATCATCCTATCGTCCTCAATCTCCTGTTGACTGCTAACTGAAGATGAACTCGAGCATTCGCCAACGTTTTCGCTCCCATTTCTCAAATTATGCTGCATCTGTCCACAGATTTCAGATTATTTCCAACAATCTGCAAATTGCAAGCAATAAATATAAGCTTTTACCAACCAAATACGCAACAATACAGTACGAATGTAAACATCATCATGATTCCAATGAATTTTCTCGATCCGTTTGGGTCGAATTGCAGAACCCGTGTGTAAAGTTGTAAATCATCACGTATTTCCTAGACACAATTCAAGAACATAAGAGGTTTTTTTTTTACCTGTGGTGGAAGGAGAATCCAAGCGCAAGAAAGGGCGTAAATTGGTGGGATCAAAAGGGTAGGGATTGATTATTTGGAGTAGGTTAGATCTTGCCCAATGTTTGGACTCGCAATTAACGCGGCAAGGACTCTTCTTCCGTCTTGGAGATGGGATTCCTGTCGCGTTTGATTGACACTCTTCAATTGATGGATCAACTAACCATATATGATCCCTTCCCGTCTTTTTAACAGGTAGTGGTACTCTAAATTCAAATTTTAAGTTTACTTTTTTCTGTTTTATTTAATTGGGAAAATACTTACAGTAACCCCGACTTCTCTTGCAAGTGCAAATATGATCCCTAACGAGATAATACTCGTGCCGATACATGGATTTGTAAATGAAAATTAAAAATATATAATATAATTTATGAAGTATTAGTTCAAAATAAATTAATATATACATATATTATAATACTACCTCCGTTTCGTTGGATGTGACACCATGGGGTTAGGTGCTTGGATTTAGGTGAATAAGATATGTGGATGAAATTGATTTTAGAAAGTAAAATGTATAATGAGTGGATGAAATCGAAAGAATTTTGCCATAAAAGGAAATTGTGTCAAATTCACAAAAACAACCTAAAAAGGAAAGTGTGTCACATCCAATTAAACGAAGGGAGTATATTAATTAAAAAATATTGACGGGAGATATTGGTTGACATATATTGACGGGAGATCTTTATTGTCAAGAAGACAGAAGGAATGCCCACTATCCACAATATTCTGAGTATAAGCCTAATCTAACTCCCGCTTAGCGTCCACCGCCGACTCGGAAATAGTGCCAGCATCTTCCAAACCCTCAATATTCAGAAAATGAAATCCTAGAAAGACCTATTTCTGGAAAAAAAATTGGGGGAGAAGAATATTAAAAGCTGAAGAGAAGACGATATATCGTCGCCATCAACTTGAGAGTAAAGCCAAACAAACCATATATCTGAGGAGAATACAAAGAAAAGGGAGGCGTCACAAGTTCAAGGAAGAAACAAAAAGCCCTGGAATCCAAATCTAAAATGCCATGCATAAGGGAATCACAAACAATCCATACTCGACGCCTTTACCCACTTATATAGTAGCACCCCAATAGATGAAATTATAAATACACCCAACCAACGGAACCGTTGACATGCTCGAGTGCTACAGAAAAATTGAAACATCACCAGACGGGCGGCGTCTCGAGAACGCCAAACTCATAGACAACAACATTCGCATAATGAGTAAACCAACCACGCAAATTCGAACTCAACCATCATAGTAAATCCACATACTCGCGAAGGGCCTCACAATTGTCAACACACGCATTCCAAACAACTGACCACTCAAAGTTACTACCCCAGCCCTCCACGCTTGAGGAGAGCTTATGGTATAGGAAGGGTGTGCACGTAACCCAACGAACCAAGCAAGGCGAGATCGAGGTGCTCATGCCAGCGAACTGATGGAAGCACCTCGCAGGACTGCCCGAAACTAACAACGCATAAAACATGCATCAGGCTACGGGCACATAGATTATCATGAAAACCGCAATATAAGGATCATGTCCCACGATAGCCATCACATCGGACTTAGGCCAGAAGCCCTATGTGAGCAAGTTCCATTCACTTATGATTAGCAAAGAGACGAAAGAGTTCAGGTAAGTAACAAACGAGAGAAACAAATATATACTACTAAGGATAGTGACTTAAGCATCGGATTATTTTATCCTGGATCCAATCCAGGAAGTTCTTGCAGGTGAGATAAGGAGAGTGTAGTGTCGGCAAGGTCGTCACTACCATTCAAGGAGTTCAAACCACATCAAAATCCACCACGAAATCCGACACATTTAGAGTCAATTCATACAGGAAGAAATTCTCAAAAACACCAGAAAATCCAGTCGGGGGGTTCTACACTCTTTCATTAGGGATAGATAGTACGGCTTCAGTTTTGCTAATGCAATCTCTGTCATAACAGTATCTTTATCTTTATATTTTCACCATCCTCTTCCCAAACCACTTTTTCTTCCCCCGTGATCACATCGTCTGTGGTAAGAAAGTCATCACGTGTCACCCCACTACCACCAACGTTAAGTTAGGCGGAGGAAGGCAAGGATCAGAACGAATAACCACCATATTTGCCAAAAATAAGAATGTTAGGACCTAAATATTACCTGCAATCGACGACAACCATAGAGAATAACAACACAAAGTCTGGTAATGTGCCTGCAAACCAAATGAACAAGGTATGTTCTACTAACATGTCTCCATGCCTTTATACAAACATCAAATAAGTCAAACATATAAATGTGCGCTTAAAAAACGCATATCTTCAAGACAGTAAGTGATTTCAATTAGTTATGAATAGAAGTCATCACTCGTTAAACTTGCTTTGAAATGATTATCACATGCCATTACCCTCGATCTTCGGGACAACGTATCCTATTTACTAAAGTCAAGAGATACTAATCGGAAATATATATATATATATATTCATATATTTATACATATATAATTTCTTCTTACCCACAAAGTCATGCATAGCTTTGTGTTAGCATCACCACCATTGACCAACCCCGAACAATATATATTTTGTCTCCGATATAGACAAAAATAAATTATTCGGCCTTGATAAAAAAAACCTTAAACACTACGCATTTCATAACTTGGCGGTTGGGGTGGCTTATGGTATATACCTAGCTCGCGAAACCCTAGGCACAAAGCTCAGCTTGCTTCACAATATGGAGCAAGCCAAATGGAGCTTGCCAACAAGCGATCAACCCCGACAGAAACATATAAGTGATACTCACCATAACACTCTCTACTAGCACACGATCTAATAGAGATGAACACACAGCACAGGCCATGACCACGTGATCTAGGAGCCTATAATTGGACACATAAAACATTGGTCCAGGTAAGCAACTCTCAACATACTAACTTTTGGAAAAATCTCACAGACTAACTTTGGCGTTGGAGCTTCTCCATGTGGACCTCCTTGGGGACTCTTTTGTAGGCACCTAAGAGAGTGAGCACGCTCCTCAAATCCCCAGGTTTATCACCCTTTGGAAGGATTCCCCCCTCCCCCAATCAACCGGTAATCGATACGATTTGGTTAGTTTTGTTGGGTTTGTTGAGTATACAAGTGGTGTTCTTTGATGGGTACGTATGGTGATGGTGATGTTGACTTTTTTCATGATTTAAATGTCATGGGTGTTCATCCATCGATATGGATGCAGTGGTGGTGGTTTTGAAGATTTGAAGATCGATCGAGATGGTTAATTGAGTTATATTATTGAGTTACAATGGTTAATTCATATGTGTATTTGAACCGGTGTATATAGTAGTTTGTTTTATGAGTTTAAAGAGTTTTCGAATATTTAAAGATCGATCTGAGTGTGTAGATCGTTATGATATTCCAACTTTTTTTTATTAAATTCAAAAGCGGTTTCGAAGTTAGAACGACTTTAACGACAATTTGCGATGCACAACTCAACCAAAGATGGTGAGCCAAAACTGCCATTTAATAGCTTTTTAACTATCGCCAATACTCAAGTCCCTATTTTACAGAAGTGTAATGAAACCACCTCAACATTACATGAATTGAAATTAAAGAAAACTGTCATAATTAGGGAAGCAATCGAAATTACAACAATAAATAAACGCAGTCATATGAAGCTACGTGATAGAATTTTATTATAAAAATAACATTAATATTGATAAGGATGTGTTTCAATATGTGTTTCAAACTGTCATATTGAACAAGTGGATGACCACTAAATCAAAGGTAGATTCACAATATTGCAAAATACTCTTGTAACTAAAAAAATAATAATTTAAAAATATTGTTATAATGAATCCAAGAACATATAACGTAATAATAATATTATATACAATATATAATAATAACATTTAATGGTCAAAATTGGATAAATTTTACTTTCAAAAATCAAAATGTGGAATGGAGAGAGGTAGTATAATTTAGGTTGAATTCCCTTCTTCCTGAAGTTACATAATTAATCATAATATTCTATACACCATTTTAGTGTAAAATAAATTTGTGTAAATTTTACCCCACCTGTGTAAGTCACAGTAACATCAATTTTAGTGATGACAAAATAAGAAAAGAAACAAAAAGTACTGCCATCCAAACAAATTTAAGAATTTGTATTTCATGCATAAGAAAGAGTCATAAAAGAACATTTTATCGTAACTTATAGTGAGATGAGAAATTAAATAAAGTTTTAAAAATCACAGAAAGTATTTCATGTCATCTCCCATTTTAAAACTATATTTAAACTTTTTTGTATTAAAGTATTTACCCTTTGGCAAAGTCTTGGGAAAGACAGTCTTTCCAAAAACTTATGGAAAGACGGGGTTGAATTAGAATAATAAAAGGTAAAAGATCTTTATTGCAATATTAAAATTTTATTATGCAATGTGTAGTAGTTATAAATTTTATAACCCGGTTCATGCAACCCGAAAATTTTATCTTCATTTCTTCTAATTTACACTTTAAAGCTTGGTCTTTCCATAACTTATGGAAAGACCGTCTTTCAAGAGACGCATTCTAACGTAGGACTCTCCTTCCCAAATTCACATTTATTAACACGGTTTATAAGGTTAAAATTAGTATACAAAATTTAGCCCTATGTATCTTGTAGGTTTTGGTTCTGAAAGAGTGATTTCTCGTAATGATTATTATTGATCATTACGAGAATAAATAGAGAGTACAAATCATAAAGGTAGAATAGTCATACTATAACTCTAAACTAGTCAATAAGATAAAATAAAATAATCTAATCTAATTGATTTATTTTGACAACCCCCCAAGCGAAGCGTCGGATGTTTGCCGACGCACAGTTTGGATCTGAAGAACTCGAACAGCGGACGAGATAGCCACTTGGTGAAGATGTCCGCTATCTGAAGAGAAGTGGGTACGTGCGCAACTCGAAGCTTACCGGAGGCCACCAACTCCCGAACAAAGTGATAGTCGATGTCGATGTGTTTCGCCGGCTTGTGAGCCACTGGATTCTGAGCTAAGAAGATAGCGTTCTTGTTGTCATATAACAGCAACGGAGGGCTGGACATGAGAACTCAAAGATCACGTAGCAAGTGAGTGATCCAAACAACCTCTGAAGCAGTGTTGGCTAGAGCTCGGTACTCAGATTCAGTGCTGGAACGAGAAATTGTTGGTTGTTTCTTGGCACTCCAGAAAACAAGATTCCCACCAAGAAAGACAGCATATCCATAAGTAGATCGACGAGTTTCCAGACAGCGAGCTCAGTCAGCATCAGAATACCCCAATACCCTAGGAGAACTAGCAGAACGAAATGTGAGACCGAAATGAAGAGTGCCTCGAACATAGTGCATAATCTGCGTAACTGCCTCAAAATGATCATCTCTGGGGTCCTGAAGATACTGACTGACTGTGTTGGCCGAGAAGGCCAAGTCTGGACAAGTGATGATCAAGTACTGAAGAGCTCCAAGAAGAGAACGATACAAGGTCGGATTCCTGAACAGTGGACTGGTCAAACTGTGCAACTGAGATCCAGGAACAAAGGGCGTGGAAACTGGTGCAACGTCAAACATACTAGCTCGAGTCAATATGACCCGAGCATACTTCGCTTGATCAAGAAGTAAACTTGAAGAAGTAGGTGAATCTTCAAGACCAAGGAAGTAATGAAGAGCACCGAGATTATTGATCGTAAACTCTCGATGTGTCCGATCAATGAACTGGCAAAGAAGAATCGAGTTGTTGTAAGAATGATGTCGTCCACATACACACGGAGATACAGTAATGATGACCCTCTCGAAAGAACAAATAAAGAAGTGTCGGCTGAGCTGCATAGAAAACCAAGCTGAATCAAATAAGTGTTGAAAAGTTGTAACCATGCCGAGGGCCCTACTTAAGACCATAAATTGTCTTTCGCAAGCGACAAACATAATCCAGATGAACAGGGTCCTGGTATCCAACAAGTTACTTCATATAGACCGGTGCATCAAGAATGCCATTAATAAAAGCATTCTTGACATCCAACTGATGAAGTGGCCAGGAACGCATTGTGGCAATGGTGAGAACCGTCCGAACAGTGGAGGCTTTGACCACAGAACTGAAAGTGTGGTCAAAGTCAAAACCAGTAATCTGTGAGAAACCCTGCGCAACAAGTCTGGCTTTGTGACGATCTATAGTGTCATCCGGTCGATACTTGAGCTTATAGACCCATTTAGAGCCAACAATGTTAGCATCCGAAGGTCGAGACACTAAGTCTCAAGTGTGCTGGCCACGAAGAGCCTCCATCTCGTCATCCATGGCAGAAATCCAAGCCGAATCTTGAAGAGCAGCTCGATAACCCGTGGGCTCAGACTGAGCAAGTAGAGTAGTAGTAAGACCATGAGCGATATTTTCTGAATAATCCTTGTGCTGAATAGCACCAGTAGCCGACCAAGTAACCATCCGATGAGTGTGAGGCCAAGGTGAAGAGACCGGAGGAGCAATCGCGACCGGCGACGGAGCCAGTGAGATGGTTGGTGAACCGAGTAGACTGGTCGGAGAATCAGGTGAGCTGGTCGATTGCGAGATAGGTAAAGCAGGATGCATCGTAGTAGCCACGGGATGGTCTGAATCGGCAGAGCAGACAGAACATGGTGCCGTAGCCGGTGAGGATGATAGCATTGATAGGCCAGGACGACATGCAACCGAAGTGACAAGCCGAGCAGGAGGAGACACTATAGTGGAAGAAGTAGGGAAATCAGCTGCTGTATCAGTGAGATAAAAAAAAGTAGAGATATCCAGAGAGGATAGAGGTACTGAAGTAGAACCATTAGCACGAGGGAATAAAGTGTCGTTAAACCGAGCATGTCTGGTAACAATCTTTCCAGAAGTAGGATCCAAACATCGATATCCCTTGTGCTGGGAGCCATACCCAAGAAAGATACAAGGCAATGTGCGTGGAGCGAGTTTGTCAGCTGCATATGGACGAAGATAAGGGTACACGCGACAACCAAATGCATGGAAGTTCTTGTATATTGGAACTCGGCCATTGATAACTTCACATGGTGATCGTCCACCAAGGACAAGAGTGACAGCCGGTTTATAGTATAAGCAGCTGCAGCAAAAGCGTGAGGTTAGTGAGAGAGGGGGACATGAGAGTGCTATAACATAGATAAGCCCATCTCAGTAATATGGCGATGCTTGCGCTCAACCCGACTGTTCTGCTTAGGAGTATACAGGCAAGAAATCTGATGGTGTATGCCCTTTGTCTGAAAGTGAGAGCGTAAGCGACCATTTACGAACTCAGTCCCCCCATCATTCTTAAACACCTTAATGATGGAAAAGAACTGGTTCTCCAAAAAAGCCTCAAAATGGCGATAAACATCCCAAAAATCAGATTTGCGGCGCAGTGGATAAAACCATGAGAGTCGGGAATGATCATCGAGGAAAATAGCATAGTAAGATAAACCATTAGCAGATAAAATAGGAGAGGCCCCCCATAAGTCACAGTGAACTAGATCAAGTACCCTAGCAACACATTTTTTTATTTGTATAAAAAGATAAACGCTTCCCTTTAACCTATTCACATGCATCACAAAGAGTAGGTTTCAGCAAAATCAATAAGACAGATAAAGATCCAGAAGCTCGCAAACCAGAAATAACGGAATGCGGTACATGACCAAGTCTAGCATGCCAGATTTCAAAAGACGCACACGACTTATTTTATTCCACAGTAGATAACAAAACAAATGCACCATAGTCTAATACATAAAGTCCATTTTCACTATGACCGTGACCCAAGGTTTCACTAGTAATTTTATGCTAAATAGTAAATGAGCGATCATCAAAGCTGACAACAACATTTAAATCCCGAGTTAATTTGCTAATCAAAAGCAAATTTTTAGTGATGTCAGGTGCAATGATCACATCATAAATAGACATGGATTTAGAAATCCGAGAATTACCAACATGAGTGATAGGGAGTTGAGAACCATTACCAACATATACTCTGAAAAAGCCATGATAAGGTGCTACATGATCAACAGTAGCAGGGGACGATGTCATATGGTTTGTGGCTCTAGAATCCATGATCCACTTGAATCCATCATGTTGTTGCTTCCGAGAAAGGCATGTATGTCTCAAAATATCACACCGCCGAGAACCAAATGGGCTGTATCACCAAAGCAAAAAAAATCATATGGAAGGTAAAAAGCTGTCGAAAAACTGCAAGCAAGTGTACATCACGCGATGAACAAAGCTGGAGAGTGTGTGTTTCAGGCTCTGGGAGAGCTGGAGCGCGTGTGCGTCACGCGCTGGGAGATGGTGGAGCGTGCATCCAGTACACGCGCGAAAGCTGAAACGTGCGGGTCTGACCTTTGGGTGCATGGATCTCATGCACCTAAAAATTGCTGAACGGAGAGCTGCTCACGGGTGATGACTGGAGACGACGAAATGGCCGGAGAAAATTTTTGGACGCCGGAAAAAGTCTGGTACGTGGGATACATGGGCAGACCGACCTTTGGAAAGCGTCTGGTGGGGTTCTGGTGAAAACGTCGACTTGATGACGGTGAATACGTCGACGGAGATGCGCCGCTGGAGAGAAGAGTGCCGCTACTGTGAGGCTTCGCCAAAAAATTGGGTCGAAGACGAGGAAGAAAGGAAATGAAGCTCGTCGGAAGTTCGCGCGGAGACGATGAGATCGGCGTCGGAAGCTCTCCAGATTTTTACTGGAAAACGTTGACAGAAAGAAAAGGAAGAAATAGAGATAGGGGAAAATTTTTTAAGGTCCAAGATCAGACTTGTTCTGATACCATGAAAGAATGATTTCCCGTAATGATTATTATTGATTATGAAGAGAATAAATAGAGAGTACAAAGCATGAAGGTATACTAGTTATAATATAACTCTAACTAGTCAACAAGATAAAATCAAATCAAATCATTTAACTGATTTATTTTGATAAGAAACAACCAATTGTTTCTCGTTCTTCGGCAGAAGCGGAATACAGAGCCATGGTTGTTGCTTGTTGTGAGTTGTTATGTCTTAAGGCCTTTGTACACTCTCTGGGTATCGCTTATCCTATTCTTATGTGTTTATATTGTGATTGTCAGACAACCCTTCATATTGCAGCCAATCTAGTGTTTTATGAGAGGACTAACCACATAGAGATTGACTATCATTTTGTTCGTGACTTGATTCAGTGTGGTGAAGTTGTTACTTATCATATTGGTACTTCCAGTCAACCAGCTGATTTGTTTACTAAGGCGCTTGGAAAACAGTCATTTTAGAGTTTATTAGGCAAGTTGGGCATTCATGATCCTCATGCTCCAACTTAAAGAGGAGTGTAGAGGTGTTTTGTGATATTTGTGATATAGTTGTACCATAGATAGAATCTTTTTCTTTTTGTAATTCTATCTCTGACTGTTTATATATATATATATATATATATATATATATATTTGAGACAACTGATACCAATACTGTACTAAGATCATATTTATTAAAGACTTATTCAAGATAAGAAATGAACAGTAATATAGCAGAAACATTAAACAGTAATTCTGAACAATAATTAAAACTAATCGGATGAATAGTAATGAATAGTAAAAACTGACCGGATGAATAGAAAAATCGATTAAAATAGTAAACATTCAAGTAATGAATAGTATATCTGACAAAAATTAATAAATATTTAAACAATAACAAAGTAAACATTCAAAATAGTAATCAAAGTAATAACTTACTTATTGAATTAATTGAAAATTGAATACTATTGGGGGACATTTCCTGATCAATAAAACTGATGAACTGTGGGAGGTTCTATCAGAGTGTAGATTTGTGGGGATTTGAGAGTTTGAAGGGGCTGATTGCAGCGTACCTTCTAATGGAAATGAGGCTGCCTATTTATACACAAAATTTCCTATACTATTACATCATATAAATTTATTTAAATCCGGAGTTAGAATCCGCCAGTGGGGAACCGACTGCTGGAATGAAGTTTGGTGATGTCTGGGTCCCACCACTGAGTTGTGTCTTCTTGAATAAATGGTTTCTGAGTGGAGTTTGGGCCCTCCACTTCTGACTTCTTTTTGAATACTTCATTTCTTACATTTGCTGGAATTATTGCTTGAATACATCAATGCTTACATCATTCACATTTCAAATGGATCTTGGGCCATTGGGCCGCCAAATGGGTTTTCTGAATCTTCTATTTTAACTTCTTCTTTGAGTTTTTATTTCTTCTTGATGGATCTGTAAATTTCTAACACATTCTTGAATTCTTCATCTTCTTCAATGTTAGCTGGTTCTTGGGTTCTTGAATGAGATATTGCTGCTGGAATTGTAGTCACTGGAGTTGCTGAGTAAGCTGCAATTTGTTGGTTGCCGTGCTGTAATGCTATTTGAATGGGATTTTGAATTTGCCTGCTTGGTTGTGGAAACTGGATTTTGAGCTTCTGTCCAGTTTGTAAGAAATGAATAACCATCTTTGAGGAACAAAATTCAGTGTTGTAATTGTTCCACCATTTTACTTTGAATTGCATAACTAATACACATGGGGTATTTGAATGTATTGGTTTAATTTGAAAGCTCCAAGCACAAATCCATGGAACTTTAAAACTGGAATGGAAGAGGAGTGACTTTCTAAAATCTTCGGCTGGGCTAATTTTATGGAACATATCATATCTTTCTAATGCTGCTGAAGGATAGATCTCTTTAACTGGTCCAATATTCTTGAAACAGGCAAAGAACCACATAGGGACATCATTATTGAATTGGTAATGAAAATTAATGAACCAGGAATGGTCAAATGATCTAATATAAAAGGTTTTAAACCAGGCTTGAATATATTTTGCATAATTGAATCCTTGTGGAATAAATTGGACTGAAAAGTTCCAATTTGAATGGATATTGGTAAACTGTCTTGGATGAAGGACTTGCTTAATATATACGTTGGAATAATCTATTCTAGTGGGATCATTTTTATTATGGATATGTTGGATTTCTATGGAATTGGTGTCCACAAGAATGAGTTCATAGTATTGTTAGGTTTTTTTAATGTCTCCTGCTAACCATTGGCATTGAGGTAGAAATAAGGTTGCTACATATGATTTAAGTTGAGGAATTTCAGGCTCAGTTTTGAAATGAGTTTGTAATATTTATTCTGGATTGGACTTTAAGAAATAGGTAGTTGAATGGGCTTGTGAAGTAGTGAGTTGGTCTTGTGGAATGGATTGAATATTTCTGGGATTATTTGGAGTTAAAACTGTATATTGTGGGCTTAGGATTGGAGTATGGATTAGTTTGGAATAAGGAGTTTGGGCTACATTGGAATATGTTAGAGGTGGAAAATATGTACTGGGTACTTGTGGACTAAGGGGCTTTGGGATCTTAGTCCTAATATCATAATCTCGGGCCGTCCTTGAACTTGAAGAGGTGGTTGAATCTGCTGATTTACTCATGTTTTCCTATAAGGAATTCACGAGTTAGGAAATCTGGAATTGAATTATCTTTTCCTTGAATAAATTCTATTTCAAAATCAAAAACTGATAAAATAACTTGCCATCTGGCAAATATTTATTTTGATACTAAAATTTTAACATCTTTTTGTAAAATCTCTTTTGCTGACTTACAATCAATTTTTAGTAATTTTTTTATTATACAAATCATCTTGAAATTTTGAAATATATAAAACTATTGATAAAACCTCTTTTTAACCGTTGAATAATTTACTTGTTCCCCTATCCATAATCCCGAATGATATCTAACTATTGACTCTACTGATGAATGCACTTAAGTTAAGATACCTCAATAACCTATATTAGATGCATCTGTTTGAACTATCATGAATGCTTCTGGATTTGGAATGCCTAAACATGGTAGAGATTTTGCTTTTAATTTTACTTCTTTAATTATTTTAGTATGTTTATCGTTCCATATTGGTGGGTTTTTCTTTAATCTTTCATATAATGATTTGCAAATAATTCTTAATTTTGGAAAACAATCAGATATATAATTTAAACATCCTAAAAATCTTTGTAATTGATTTTTATCTTTAATTTCATCCGCAAATTTATCTGCAAATTCTATAGCTCTTTGAATAGGGGTAATATTTCCTAAATGAATGTTATGACCTAAAAATCTTATTTTTGTTTGAAATAATTGCATTTTTGGTTCTGAAATTACTAAACCATTTTTCTTAATAACCTTTAATACTATTTCCAAATGTTAAAATTTTTTCTAATGATTCTGAATAAATCAATATATCATCTATATATACAATTACAAATGTTGAATATGCATTAAATATTTCATTCATATTAAAAAAAATCTGATGGTGCATTTTTTAATCCAAATGGCATGACATTCCATTCATATTGTCCGAATGGAACTAAAAATGTTGTTTTATGTTTGTCTTTTTCACTTATTTGAATTTGCCAATATCCTGACTTTAAATCAAATTTTGAAAATATGTTAGCATTAAATAATCTTTTTAATAATTTTTTTGTTTGGTATGAGATACATAATCGATTGTAATACTTTATTCAATGGTTTATAATTGATAACTAACACATGAATTCCTCTTTCTTTTTCAACTTGTTTATTGACATAGAAAGCAGAGCAACTCCATGGAGATTTGCTCTTTCTTATTAATTTCTTTTCTAAATGACTTTGAATTTCTTGCTTACATAATTCTACCATTTCAGAATTCATTTGAATAAGTCTAGCCTTGGTAGGAATATTTTGTTCATTAAAATCCTTTTCATATGGTAAACTTACAATGTGTTTCTTTCTTTCCCAAAAATCATTTGGGTGACTTGAACAGACTTCTTTTTGAAATGTTGCTTTGAGATTATTAATTCTATCCTGAATTGATTTATTTCTTAATTGTTCCTCTATTTTTTAATATCCTAATTCTTCTTTTAAACTCATCCTCTCTTTCTTTTTATTATTTAATAAGTATATCCTTTTATATATTGAATTATCTTGTAATAAGTTTAATTCAATTTGACTAGGTGAATTTAAGAATGAAAATAATAATTTCTTTCCTAGTACTTTAGTGGTTAATCCTTGTAGTGTTTTCTTGAATGGAGTTATCTGATGTAAAAATGGATTGCCTAATACTGCTTCATATAGTACATCTTCTAATATTAAAAATGAATGTTTAATACAATAATTATTATTACATATATATCCATTTGGTAATTTCTTATTTATCCTCATAGCAGTTCCATTTGCTGCTATTAATTTTTTATTAGTTTTTTCTAAATATTTACTTGGAATTAGTCCTGCTCTAAAACATGAATGATCTGTTCCACTATCTATTAATGCTATTACATTAATTGTAAAGTCCTCAATTCTTATAGTTACTATTGAGTACCATTTTTCTACATTTACTCTATTAATTAGATTAATAAATTGATCATCTGTTGGGATTTTATCTTGTATTTCTATTCCTGATTTTGAACTACTTGGTTTATCTGAATTATTAGTAACTATTTTTAATTCTAAATCTAAATCCTTTTCTTTTAACATAATTAATTCTTCTTTTATTATTTTTATATCACTCTTTAATCTATTGATTTCACTTCTTAAATCGTTTGATATTATTATATTCTTCTTATTGTCTAATTCTTCTTATTTTGAAATCATTTTACTCAAACTAAAAGGTTCTTGTATTTGTGGTAGTTTTGAAACATTTTGTTCTTCCATTACCAGGGTTTTTAGTCTATCAATATATTCTTGTTTGTTATCATTTACTTCTAATTTATCTATTAGTTCTAAAATTTCTTTCTTATTAATTGGAGTTTTTAACATATTGATGGTTGGTAATTTACATTGACACATACTATTATTATTTGAATATGATGAATCTGAACTATATTCTAACTGTTCTTCTTCTGAGCTATCTATTAATAAAGATATTAGTTTCGTTCTTAATTCTTTTTCACCTGAGAATAATGAATTGATTTTGTTTTTTGTTTTGCAATATGCTGCTGTATGTCCAATTTTTTTACATTTAAAACATTGAATGCTTTTGCATTTATTATTTTTCTTAGAATTTTTTTTGTACATATATATCCATTTGTATATGTATATATACACATGTATATGTATATAAATATACACACATGTATATGTATATAAATATACACACATGTATATGTATATATATACATATGTATATATCAATCACAATTGAGGAAGAATTGCATACATTTGATCCTCCCAAATGTATTCTAGATTAGTTTTGGAAGAAGCTCATAGAGAAAATTTAAGGTTCCAATGACATGAGTTCTTGAAACCCAAATGACCTAGTCCACATTGAATACCTTCACTGACGACCGTGCTCCGAACTCAAAAAAGTACAGATTCCAACCCGTCATAAGCCGATCAAATGTCGGACTCGGAAATGGATCCGATTTTCAATTCCGGATCCGGATGATATCATTTTGGCCCTTCAACACACTGCATGTGATGAGCTTCCGAATCAGTAACTGCACCCGGATCCCTTTTCCTAACTCAGAACACCTTCGTTAGAAGGTGGTTTGACATAACCACCTTCTAATCAATTTCATTGAATGCAGTTAAATTACAAACCGCCTTTGTAAGATACCATTCAAAAGGGGTTATAAAATAACCACCTTTCCCTTTGTCAGAATTGCCTTCCAAATTCACAGGGACCCGATCCTGGCCACTTCCGAGTTTGGAATACTTCAGGGAAGGAGGTTCCTGGAAAAAAAATTATGGAACCGCCTTTAAATGGTGTCTTTAATCAAGCTTCCTCCACTAGTGTAACATGCATTTTGAATCTACTTTTGGAAATATTAACATTGATTTTTGAGTAAAATACCAATATAACCCTATATAATTGCGAAAGTGTCAATATAGCCCTTAAATTTTTTTAAGTAAAAGAACAACCCTAGG
>JAULKM010000003.1:269824-283955 GCA_032355605.1 Rubia tinctorum | reverse complement strand
CTCCATCTTGACCGTACCCCTGACCGTACCCGTACCCGGTCAAAGTACCCAAAAAGTCAAACCGTACCGGGGACGTCCCCAGACCGAATCCACACCGAATCCGTAACCGGTACGGGTACAATGACCCATTTACCGTACCCAAGTATCAGAGTATGCCAATAAAGGTGAGACGGAGGGAGTATACTAGTTGTAGGCTAACATATGCGTGTTTTGATGAAACATACACGATTCATAACTTAACTTATACAGTACCTCCCAACAAGGTTTCATAATTCATATTCAAAATTTTAAAACAAATGCGTGTTTTTTTAGAAACGCTCCAAAAATTGTGGAATCCTCTCTTCTCTCTTATACACTCCTCGCTCATCTTCTCTGTTTTGGCTTTGCCCCAGCCGCCAACATGGCGGGGCTAACGCCACCACCTCCTTTAACCTATGCTAATGTAGTTGCCCAAAATACTGATCAAAATGTTCCCTCAAAATCCAACTCTGATAGAACTTCCTTCAATCCAAAAATAGTAATCGAGCATCTTGGCGAACCGGGCCTTGTCTTCTCAGAGGAAGAATGCGATAGACTCGAGGCTCCTATCAAATGGACTTTAATTGGAAAATTCTCGTGAGCTCGGCCATCTATTGAGAAACTTAGCAAAGATTTTCAGACGAATGGCTTTAAAGGCTTTGCTGATATCCATCTACTAGATTGGAGGCATGTACTGATAATTTTTTTTCTACCAGAAGACCATTACAGATGCTAACTTCATAAGGTATGGAACTGTGGTTCATATTCGATTCGTATTGTCAAGTGGGAACCAAACTTCAATCCAGATGTCGATTCTCCAATAGTGCCAATTTGGGTAGCCTGCTATGGTCTTCCTCAGCAGTTCTTCAATTATGATGTAGTGATGAATATTGGAAATCTAGTTGGTACCTCAGTAAAGGTAGATTAGGGAACACTCAATAGAACCCGTCCACATGTCGGAAAAGTCTGTGTGGAGTTGGATATAACCAAATCAAAACCATCAAGGGTGTGGTTATAATATAGGGCTTCAGGAATCTGGCAGAATGTTAAATATGAAAACGTTCCAGACTATTGCTAAAAATGTCTCAAGATTGGGCATTCTCAAGCCTTGTATAAGAATCAAGACAATCAAGAAAGAGCCGAGGCCTGGAGACCATCAGATAAGCAAAATCTTCTACCCAATCCAGGTACTGCCTCCATATCTAATGTTGTTTCCAAGGCATCTAAACAAGTTTATAGGCCTGTTACTAAAGAGCAAAATGTTAAACCTATATAAGATAGTGAAAATGGAAAAACCTAAAGAGATTATTGATATTTCAGATAAGGGAGATGGCAAAAGAGATGGTATTAATGAAAATAGTATAAAAATTATCTCTATTGTTGATATTACAAATGAGGAAACACAAAGGGTAACATGGAATGAGATGATCAATAGATACACCAGTGGGGCTAATGCCCCGGTGTGACTTTGGCTGCTAATGGTTTTATTCAGAATATTGTAGCAATAGGTACTACAGAAATTGGATCAGGCTCCCAACAAGGACAACACATGTCACAGAAGGAGAAAAGGTTGCAGAGTGATGATCCAGTCCAACATATTCATCAAGAAATTGAGATATGGGATATTTCAGAAGTAAATATGGAGGCTACACATGTAAGTGCATGTATGAATCCTCTAAACTCAGTAACCTTGATAGAAAATCAATTAGGTACTCTAAATACTGAGGAAAACCAACTTATAGACAATATTAATCTAAGTCCTACAATGCAGTGGTCTCGGGATAGACATTCTAAGAAACAGAAGGGAGATATCATTTTAGAACCCACTCTTTTTGCTCAAAATAAATTTAATAGATTGATATCATATGCTACTGATAGTATATAGGATGACTCTGTGGATGTATGTTACAGAGTAAAACTCAGAAGAAGAACAAGAAGAAATAATACACAGGTCTTCCTAAAACTGTAATTACAAGGCCTCAAGCTGATTCTAAAAATCTGATTTAATATGGGATCTTATAACATATGCGTTTGGAATGTCAGTTGTATAAAAAATGAGAGAGCTCAGATTAAAGTTAACAACACTAAAAGGAAAAACAAAATTTCTTTGTTTGTTTTACTTGAGCCTATGTTGAAATCTGATCAAATGCAATCTATTGCTTTTAGATTGGGTTTCAATAATTTTTATAGCGATCCAAGAGATAAAATATGAGGTTTCTGGACTGATGCTATCAATATTTCCATTCTTTCTGTCCATGATCAGTTTGTTCTGGCTGAAATAACGCATACTTCCCTATCCTTTATATGGACTGCTGCATTCATATATGCTAGACATAATAGGACAGTAATATACTCTCTTTGGTCTAGTTTACCCTAATATTGTAATAGGCCTATAATGATGATTGGTGATTTTAATGTAATTAGAGAGTCAAGTGAGTATCTTGGTCAAGTTTCACCTAATCTAAACTGTATGCTAGACTTTAATGTGTTCATTGAATAGAATCAATTAATTGAACTTCCAACTGTAGGTAATCAGTTCACCTGGGCTGGGGTAAGGGAATTAGGAAATGTTTGGGAAAGGCTAGATAGGGGACTAGTAAATGCAGCTTTCTTAGATTTATTTCCTAACACCAGTATCAGAGTAAAAAGCAAGGCACCCATCTGACCACTCCCCTTTGCTTATTTCTACATCGAATCTTAACTTTTCTTCAGGTTCAAAAGCTTTTAGATTTCAGTCTTACTGGTTAATGCATGATACTTGCTTAGATTTGGTCACAAATAATTGGAATAGTGCATGCACTGAATTTGGCATGATCAAATTTTCTACAAAGCTAAGAATTTTGAAAATTTATTTAAAAGAATGGAACAAAAATGTTTTCAGTGATGTACATGATAGAGTAAAGTAGGCATAATATAATGTTTTAGAAAAGTAATTAAGGTATCAACAACATGATGATGCCTCTTCCAGGACTGAACTTCACCAAGCTCAAGCAGAATTGACATTAGCCTTAAAAAAAAGAAGTTTTTTGGAAACAAAAGTCTAGGGTCAAATGGCTTAAACATGGGGATTATAATACTAAATTCTTCCATGCATCTGTAAGATCAAAGCTGGCTAGGCAAACAATCTCAGAAATAAAAATGCACAAAATCCGTAGATTAGAAAATCCAAATTAAATTGGAGCTGAAGTTATGAGATTTTTTTCTGAGTTACTAACTGATGGTAATACTGACATAGATGGTTTAGTTGTTGCCTCAATGTTACAGGACATTCCTCAATTGGTTTCTGATCAGATGAAGCAGACATTATGAAGGCAGTCACCATGGAGGAACTTAGAAAACATGTTTTTAGTATGAATGAAGATTCAGCTCTTGGACCAGATGGTTATCCAGGTAAGTTTTACACTGCTTGTTGGGATATTATCTCAAATGATCTGTTAAATGTTGTTAATGAGTATCTATTAGGCATTCCCATCCCAAGAGTCATTGCAACCACTTTCATTGTTTTGATTTTAAAAAAAATAGGCCAACTCATCATTTACTGATAATAGACCTATAAGCCTTTCAAATTTTTTAAACAAAATCTTTTCAAAGGTCTATACAGAGAGATTTAAGCCCATAATGACACAGCTAATCTCACCTGAACAGTCACCTTTTGTTGATGATAGGGAACTAGCTGATAATATTTTATTAATGCAAGAAATGATGTTGTTTTTTAATAACAAAAGAGGGGGTTTTAATGTGTGCTTTATACTTGATATGATGAACGCATTTGATAGAGTGTCTTGGTCTTTTTTGAACTCGCTTCTTTTCAAACTTGGATTTCGTGGTCTTATAGTCAAAAATATTATGGGCAACATAGCTGCAACATATTTTTCATTTCTGATTAATGGAAAACCTTTTGGGTTTTTTAAAACTTCAAGGAGTATTAAACAAGGAGATCCACTATATCCATTTCTGTTTATATTGCTTACTGAAGTTTTTTCAAGAAATATAAAAGTTTTATATCAACAAAGCATGATTGAATATTTTAAGTTACCAAATTCAATTTGCAAAATCACTCATCTCAGCTTTGCTGATGACACGGTGGTTTTCCTCAAAGCTAATAGATTTTTTTTGAAAAACTTAAAAAGTTTTCTGCTTGTTTATGAGAAAGCTACGGGGTAAAAAACTAATATTCAGAAATCGGCTTATTACTTGACAAAGTATACACTTGTAGCTTACAAAAACATGATACAACAGACCACATATATGACACATAGAGCCTTTCCATTCACATATCTAGGGTGACCAATTTATTGTGGGAGAACAAAGCATAACTATTTCCAAACTATATTTGAGAAAATTTCAGCAAAACTTCTATAGTGGCGAAATAAATGGTTAAATCAAGCTGGTAGACTTATTTTTCCGAAGCATGTTCTCTCTGCCATTCCCCTTCATATACTAACAGTTTCTAAACCAACAAGGGGGGGGGGGGGGGGCCAATAGACAAGTTACATATCCTTTTTGCAAAGTTTTTTTGGGGAACTTCTGAATATGGTCAAAAAAAGACATAGAGATGTTGGACAAAACTATGTTTCCCATATATGGAAAATGGCCTGGATGTTAAATCTCCACATCACTGTTTTAAAAAAATCATTAAAACTTTGGTGGAAATTGCAAAAAGGGAGACCACTTTGGTCTCAATTTATGTGGTATTTACCTGATTATTTAAAAGTCTCTAAGACCTGGCGCAGGATTAAAGAAATTGATTAGATTGCATCTGAAAACTGCTATTTACGGGTAGGAAAAGGTGAGGTATCTTTTTGGCACACAAATTGGCTAAACATTACTAATCTAGTCAGTGTGTGAAATATGCAACAATCACTACCTTACCCTGACATGATAATAGCATATTTTTTCCTACATCAGCATGAATACATCCCTGTCCAAACTGAGTATGTTCAGTTATTATCTAAGGATTTTCCCTTGTTTGATAATTATCTTGATATATTAGTATGGAAACCTGAGAAGAATGGTTTTTCTCTCTCTGTTCTGCTTATGAAATACTTATAACTAAGAGGTATAAAATTGAATCTTTTAGACAATTATGGGCTAAATTTCTACCAAAACAATTCTCAGTTTTCACATGGAGACTCCTAAATAGAATGTTACCTCTATCTGATATCTTTGAGGATTTGAGTTTCTATTTTCCATCTATCTACCATTTCTGTAAAAGTGATTATGAGAAAGTTCATCATTGTTTCAATGCCTGTAATTGGACCAAAGGTATATGGACTCAGATAAGCTTGTTTTTTGATGTGGAAGATATTCATTTTCAAAATCTGTGGGATAGGTTCTACTTCTACTGGAATGTAGACATAAAATCTAAACTACAAACTGTCTGCGCAAGACTAATCCCAAAATAACTTCTTGGTTTATCTGGTGTGCAAGAAATAAGTATATCTATGGCAATCAAGTTCCTAATATGTTGTGCACAGTTAGAAATTTCATAGATACAATCGGATCTTTGGTTTTCATTAATGGATTAAGATGGAAGGGTTCAGAAAAAGATCATATGCACCCAACACTTTTGTACATAGCTCCAATTGATACACGTGTAAGAATAAGAGGACAAAGCATAGTTTTCTAGAAGCTTCCTTAAAAATCATATAAGCATAATACATATGGTTCCTCTCTCAAATCAAAGGTAGATGGAGCTGGAGTGGTAATCAGAGATCAGCAAGGGAAAGTTTTGATTGAAAAAATCTTAGTATCTAGAGGATAAGGACAGTTTGGAAGCTGAAACCATTGCTCTAATCATTGGACTGCAAACAACTTATTTCCATTAATATAATGACATTCAAGTGGAGGTGGACTCTTTGCTGTTATTAAAGATGATCTGAATGGATTATAAGATTCCATGGAGATTCACTCCTCTGCTCAGATTCATATGGAGTTTCACAGGTGAATTTTCAGTCTCTTTCTGTTATAATTTCAGAGAAGCAAATTCAGTTGCAGATGCTCTTGCAAAACTAGCAAGTACCACTAATATTTCTGGTATTTTTACTCATGAATTTTTGCCACAAAGTGTTAGGGGATTTGTTATACTTGATGCTAGAGAATTTCCTTATATTAGAGTTACATAAGATCTCAAAAATGTGCACAAGATACTACTTTATTTCTTTTTTAATGGCAGATACCCAGGGAAGATATGGAAACAAGCTGGTGAAGATGGAATCGTTGTCTTCAACCTGGTGGTGCATGGTTTTGTTGTACTCAAGCTGCTCCAGTTTTACTTCAGATAAGTTCTCAGATATCAGGATATATAAGCTCGCTAAGGATGTTGGTCAACAACAAGTTCATGTTGGTCCAAATTTCTCCTTCAGTATATTACTTGTAGGGAAGTAATATGAAAGGGTTTAAAACGGAAGGCCACCTCTTTTTGTCGACACAGGGTGGGAGGCAAAAAAATGGGAGGCCATTTTAGACCTCGTCAATTGGGGTAGGCCATTCTCTTTGCTAACACGGGAAGTGGAGGCGAGGGGAATGGAGTTCATAGTTCTTTAAAATATTTTGGGTAGTATTCCATGATTTCAACGATGTATTACTTATTCAACACTCGAGCTTCATTGTTTATATTTTTCTAAGATACGAGGAACCTAATAAAATATCCCCTCACATTTGGTGAGTTTTTTATTAAATGAAAAAATGCATATTTTAATACAAACGATACGTATTGTAAGGTAACAGATGCATAGTCTATATGAAAATCATGATCACTTGGCAAAGATGAGCGTGTCAACATCAATCACCTCACCAAACAGGGATCTTCAAGAACTATAACACCACTTGATCCAAAGCACGATCTATGTTATTCGGGTTGTAAACACCTTGAAAAGTACCGATCTGAACTCATCCAAATTAATGGAAACTGTAATTTAAAAACACAAACAAAATTGCTAAAACAAGATCTGTACAACCAGATCGAGAATAAAACATCGACGCGATCAACGAAATCTAGCGATCATTTTGAATACAACAATCTAATCTATTAAGTCAAAAAAATAATGTATAAAGATAATCCACACTTATTCAAAAGCATAAACAATCAAACAATCTCAATTGAAAATTAATGTTTCCCCATCTCCCCATTATGGGAATATGGGAAAAGAATATTGGAGAAAAAAGTAGAGTTTAGAGAGAGAGGAGGTAGGTTGCGGCCAGGCCAGGCCTTACCTTGAGGCAAATGAAATGTTTGCCGCAGGCCCCCAAATTTTTAATTACATATGAGCCTCATTTTATAAAAAAATCTACTATATATGCAAGAAAAAATTAACATGTATTACATTTTCTAGTCAGCTATCTCAGTAAAAAAATTTCCCTTCACCTATATACCTATATATGAGGCCCCATTTCACAAATATAACACACCCTAAATATTATACACGAGACCTCTTTTTTCTAATTTGCTTTAGATCACCAAAATGTTGGGGCTGGCCTTGGCTGCAGCTAGGGTTTTTGTTTCATAAACATCTTTTAATACTACATCCACATGACATACCAAAATTCCTACTGCCTCCGTCTCATATTAAATGGCACTAATTTTTTCTTTTTTATTGTCAATATGCATGTTTGCTTGTCAATATTTTTAACTATGTTTAATAGCGATCCATACAAATATAATATTAGAAATTATTTGTTATGACGAATTCAATAGTAATAGATACGATAATATTGCTTATATGATTAAAATTTGATAACATTGACATTGAGAAAGAAGCAAATGCAATGTAACTTTATCCATTCGTAAACGTAATTCATTGTTAAAAAAAACTATTCATCTGAAGCTCGGTAAATGAAGAAAACACATCCAATGTGGAAATAAAGATTTTAGTTTGAATACGGCGCAATCAAAACATGGCTTTAATGCATAAAACTTATTCTTGAAAAAAGAGAGAGGGGTGGGGGATTATATTCACCATAGTATGGCTTCGCTTAATTGGGGGAAACTGTCATATTGCTTGTGGTCGGGTAGCCCGTATGGCCTGAGCCTCTTTATGTTTTTTATACTCTACATTATGTTTTTTATACTCTACATTATGTAATAATCTGTGCTTATAATTAGCCGAAGTAATTTGTAATAAGCGAACGTACCTTCTCCGCAAGTCCCGCATGAATAATTTGTAATATGTGAATGTACTTTTATTGTGAGTCGTTGATGAGGTGATCCTCACCAGAAACGATTTATATTATGTGAAAGTACTTTCGTTGCAAGCTCGTGATAGGGTTACGACAACCCTTAACCTATTCGAACTTGAGTCTAAAAATTTTTGGTGCTTAATAGGTGTTTGCTATATGAGTTGTAGCGCTAACATAGACTCCAACTTTTCCCAAGAAATATCAAAAAATAAAAAGAAAAACCATTCCCCACAAACGGCGTCACTGATGTGGGGACTCCTTTTGAATGATGTTAATGCCCATAATCAGCTCACGACAAATCCATGCTTCCTCAAGACCTTCAAATGTCCCGGGACTGGCCCCACAGAGGGAGCTCTGACGCTCAAATAAGCATATCTTTCTCATCTACATAAGTGTAGTAGTTCTCACTTCCCTTTCGCTGATGTTTCTTGTCCTTATTTATAGCCCTTCAATGGAGTAATCATGGACATTTATTATGCTCTCATCTTTGGATCGTGGTCCGGTTATGGGATTTCTTGATGAGTTGTATCTTCCACTATTTTTGTGGATTGCCAGGTAGTGGCGTTGTTGTGTTTAAGTCTTTGTAAACCGTACGAACTACCTTAGTTCACCGAATTGGTTGCTACGTATGCCTAGCTCTAAAAGTTGAACTGGGTAGGTCATATATATACTAACAACGATATATGTTTTTTTCTAAGAATTTACATATTGGTCCCAAAGATTCTGCCTTCATTTTGAAATTAAGTCAAGCCAAAATAATTATGTTTTGACCCCCAATTTTTTTAAAAAAATATATTCTACTATAGTAACGTTTGTGATTTGCCCTTGATTTCACAATAAAATGATGTCGCGGGAGACATACTCTTTAATTTAAACACTGCACTTTCCTTTTAAATATTATAATTTTTAGTTTAAATTATGAGTGCGTCTCTTGATAGACGGTCTTTCCATTAGTTATGGAAAAACCAATATTTAAACTGCAAATTAGAAGAAATCAAGATAAAAAATTTTGGGTTGCCACTTTTGGAGAAATGCATATTAAAGCCGATTATATCATATTATAGAAGGCACTTTATAAGTGTCTTTTCTGGTCCTGAATTTGATCGAATTTAATCAAAGGCGGTTCAAAAAATGCCTTTGATCGGGGTTCAAATTCATTTCCGAAATCGGATGTTATTTCGGGATTTTTTTAAAAAATAAAAAACTGCCAAAAACCTCAACTTTCCTACAGGAACTTGAGGTTTTCGACAACAAGCAAAATTATGGATCTAGAAAAATGGGCAGAACAACAATAAATCAAAATCAAAACATAGAATTGAAAATAAATAAACAAAAAAAAGCATAAACAAGGCCAGATCTTGAGATTTATTGTTGCCCGACGGAGGTGACACATCCCAACGGAAGGAGGAGAAGAGGCGTCTGATGGAAGGAGGGGAAGAGGCGTCCTGGCAGAGGGAGGGGAAGAGGCGGCCCGACGGAGGGAGCAGAAAAGGCGGCCCGGCGGAGAGAGGAGAAGATGCATCCAGCAGAGGGAGGGGGAGAGTGAGGGAGGGAAACAGAGTATGGTGGATGAAGAGGCGGTGTACAATGGAGTGATGTGTGATGGAAAATAGAGTGAGGGTCAGAGACATTTTCGAGAAAAATAAACTAAGGAGGAAGGCGTGACGGAAAATAGAGTGAGGGCTGAAGAGCTGGGAGGGAAAAATAAACTAAGGGATGAAGCTAGGGTTTTGTATGTATAGTGGACTCACAAAGGCATTTCATTAAAGGAGGTTCTACAATATAACCGTCTTTAATCGATTTTCATTAAACGTGAAAGTGTCTTTATCAATTTCAAATCACCTTTGAAATGAAATGGGTGACTTTGGAGGGTGTTCAGAGTTCGGAACTCTATTCGGGTCCTAATCAAAGGCGGTTCTTCAGGAACCGTCTTTAATTGCATGCATTTAATCAACCCTTATCCACTAGTGTGCATTAATCGGGTCATAAACTTATAGCTACTGCACGTTAAATAATAAATTTTTAATATTACAATTTAAACATTTTACCTTTCTATAATTCTAATTCAACTTCGTCTTTCCATATGCCTATGCAAAGGTAGTTTTTCCCAAAATTTTGGTTTAAATTATACCCTTTTATACAACAATTCTTATATTTTCAAATTGAAACACGTTTCATTACTTTTTATTTTTTAAATTATAGTATTAAAATTAAAATATGGTGTTTAAATTAAAAGGTACATATTTACATAGAAAGTTTAGGAAAAGTTGTGTTTCCAAAGAGTTAACCATATTTGTATGCAAGAAAAGAAAAACTCATACCTTAAAAATAAATTTATTTTAAAACTAAATTGTTTTTTGTCCCCAACATATATTGAAATACCATCTTTTGGTTTTTTGTGGCAAAATCGTGTACATCCAGCATTCAGGAAACATAAATTGATTTGTTTGATCCCCAATACCAGATTCCAGGTGGTTTTCAGGTAATGTTTAGCCAAAATTACGTGAAACGAACTTTTACCCCTAAGAAAAAACTGGAGATAATTTAAATCTTTGTCTTCTTTGGCAATGATGTCGGGTTTCCGTCACCACCCCGCCATTTCAACATTTGTCGTCTCCGGCTTCTCAAATTGCAAAGACCTAGGGATTCGAATTTTTGTCAGATGCTTCTTCTTTGATTTGCAGGTGGCGTCGGAGTGAGGTGGCGGAGCGGAGTAGCGTCAGACGGGGTGGGATAGGGTTTTGATGGTGGCTCCAGAGCTGGGTGGCGTTGTCTCATCGTGATTTCAAGATCTCCAACGAAAAACGAAGCAACGACTGGGGCGGTGAGGGAGAGGGCGTGGCTAGGAACGACTTCAAAGAAGAAATTCGGTGGATTTCCATTGGGTTTTCAATCGAATTCAGATGTTTCATGGTTTGGGCTTCACCTTGGGCGAAGAGGGGGCTCTGCGGGGCGGAGAGGGGCGAAGGGCTCTACGGGGCGGAGAGGAGCGGCGGAGGGCGGACCAGTGGCCGGCGGTGGCTGGCTGGACCAGCGGCCGACGGTGGCGGTGAGAGAGTGGTGCGATATTTGCAATTAAGCTCCCTACCTTCTGTAGGGTTTTTGAAAAAATCCCACATATAGAATATTTGTGTATTGGCCCCAAAATTTAACTGAATTTTTTAAAATTAGTAAAATTATGAAAATACCCCAACTATATCATAAAATAATTTCGGTTTACCTGAAAACCACCTTTGGGGACCAAACAAATCATTTTGTATTTGTTGATTGCTGAGTATAAGCGGTATTGACACTAGGGATCAAAAGATGATATTTCAATATATATTGAGGATCAAAAAATAATTTAGTCTTATTTTAAACTTAATTTGAAATATAAAAGGAAAACTGAAGTCTAAATTTTGAAATCATAACTTATTAATTTTAGCTGATCGAAAGTGCCCTTCAAAAGAAAACTTAAACATTCAACATAAGGTAGCCATCCCTTTGTAGCTACCAACATTAGTAAATTAAGAAACTAAGGAATAAACCCCTTATATTTGGTTCGAAGAGGCAAAACTGAGCCCACTAAGAACATGTACAGTGAAGGGGTTGGATCGGGCTCAATTAAAAATTGAGACGGAATCGAGATCAAAAACTCTCACAGTGGGGACTCGGAGCAGGTTGCATTCAATCAGCTCGCCCCTCTGGCTCAAAAAAAACCCAGCCTACCTCAATTGCAAAAAGTTGCAGAGGAGCACATGGTGCTGGACCTGTGCTGACGCGCGAGCCATTTCTTTTGCTCTGGGCTGCCATATGTCAGCAACCCATTAACTTCAATTTTTATCCTGAATGGAACGTGTGGCCCAATCAATTGGTGTCACGTATTCCAACAATTTTTTTTATAAAAAATAATTTTTTAAAAATCTGAAAATTAATTTATGTAATTTTTAAAAATTCAAAAAATATTATTTTTTTAAAAAATTGTAATGAAAATTTGGCTCCTTTTAAAAATCGAAATCATTCTTTCAAAATATATATGGTTCTTTTTAATTATAGTTTCTAAAATAAATTTCAAAATTTAGAATTAATTTCAAAAAAAATTTTGAAAAATAAAATCCAAATTAAAATTATAGGTGTATTATTAAATTTCACATTTCAATTTATTTTGTTAAGTAAATTTATTTGAATTAAATGTAAAATTAATAAGTAAGATGGAGAAAATCAAGTGGGTCCATGGAGTGGTTTCAAAGTGATTTCAATCACTGTGAAAAGAAAAATAGAGTGATTTAATTACGGGATTAATTGTTGAGGTGGAAGAAAGACATTGATTATTTAATAAATTAAAACCGCAAATGCAAGCTCGGAGCAATTTTACCATGTACAATGGTCTAAATTCCAACAAATTCAGATCGAGATAGAGAATATACTCGGACCAAATATGTCAAAGTCTAACAACACATACTAAATATTAAATAATCATACCAAAATAAATACAATGATAATAACAATAATCAACACTAAATATAGAAATAGAATCCATTTAGTTTTCTTATTATAATCCGACGGTGAGAATAAAGTCTAGAAAAATCAACGGCCAGATTTACCCCTCCAATACCAACGGGTATGATACCATTTTACCATAGCGCATGTTCCAGTCGTCGGTAGTATTCATTTTTCCGATCGTTGTATTTTCCCGAAGTGCGTGTTCCCCGATTCCCAACACAAATCTCCGTCTCTGAATAAATGGACGGCCAAAAGCGCAGTGAGGTCCCCATGAATGATCCTCCGACGGACCGCCCTGTCCGTGTTTACGCCGACGGGATTTATGATCTCTTCCATTTTGGCCACGCGGGCTCCCTTGAGCAAGCCAAGAAATCGTAACTTTTTTCTGATTTGCTTGGTTCCATTTTTGGCTATTTGATGTGGGTTTTGATTGATTGGTATATATGTGTTTGGATTATGGATTTTTAGTGTATGAATATGCAGAAAGTTTGCAGCTTTGTCAGACAATTGGATGAATCCCTTTTAGTTGTTGAGGGATTTGATGATTAGGACATTGACCACTACTTATGATTGTTCTTAAATTATGAATCTTGTTGGCTTGATTTCATGTTTTTAGAGTTATTTGTCTTATTTTTGTATGCATTTTAGACTTAACTATGTATGAAACTATCATCTGTTTGCATTGGTTTTAAATGTTATTTTGTGAATTAGCTTTGATATTCATGTATGACTCTGTCTCGTTCTGTTTTGTGTTTATTACACCAGTATCAGCCCGACCTGCCAACCTGAGGATTACTTTTTGATCGATCATCTGTACCTTGTACAATTATGTAGATGACATAATATGACATTCATCTTTTTATCATCCATACCTTATACAATCATGTAGAATGTACATATGATATATTGACATTCACCCTCAGGACCAACAACCTGTAATCTCATTATACTGATTTTTAGTGTTAATATGTTATTGCATGTATCCTCAATAGTTCTATTAGATATTGTACCGTTTTTTTCTTGATTTGTTAACCTGGACTTGTTATCAATATCTGTGCAGTTTCCCCAACACCTATCTTCTTGTTGGATGCTGTAATGATGATACTACCCACAAATTCAAGGGTAAAACTGTTATGACGGAAGCAGAGCGATATGAATCCCTCCGTCATTGCAAGTAACCTTTTGGCACTTTTTACCATATTTTCATTTTTAGTTTGGATTGTTTTCGGATATTCTTGTGCAAGAACAAGTTGATATAGATAATAATAATTTGGATGTGCACTGTACTTAACTTTGCATAGGTGGGTTGATGAAGTTATTCCAGATGCTCCTTGGGTGGTTACACAGGAGTTCCTTGACAAACATAAGATTGACTTTGTGGCACATGACTCTCTTCCGTAAGTGTTACTAACCAATACTAAGATTTTATGCTTTCCGCAGAAGTGTCACTATT
>JAULKM010000003.1:225074-248421 GCA_032355605.1 Rubia tinctorum | reverse complement strand
AACTATTCGAGTCGAGTTCGAGTTCGAGTCGAGCCAAAATCGAGTCGAGCTTTGACCGAGTTTTGACCGAGTCGAGTGCGAGTTGCTCACGAGATGCTCGACTCAATAAGCACCCCTAGTTGAGATCTATGACTTGATATATCAAAACAACAAGTGGTCTCCTATCAAATGATGATCCCATGACACTTTATGAAGATAATGCCGCATGTGTTAATCAAATGAAGGAAGGATACATCAAAAGCGACTAAACAAAGAATATCCCTCCGAAGTTATTTTCAGTTACTCAAGATTTGGAAGAGAGTAATGTTATTAATGTTCAGTATGTTTGTTCCTGTGAGAACTCAGCGGAGCTCCTTACAAAGACTCTTCCCACTTCAGTATTCAGGAAACATGTTCATGACATTGGGATACGAAAACTACAAAATTTATGAAGAAATCACCAATGTCAACATGGGGGAGCTATACGTGGCTGTACTTTTTTCCCTTACTGTGGTTTTTATCCCACTGGATTTTTCCATGTAAGGTTTTTAATGAGGCGGCATGAACACGTAATTATTGTAATAAGCATTTTGGGGGAGTGATATGAATAATGAAATGCTCATTAGCAATAAGCTAGATTTGTGATAATAATTCTTTCACTATTCATTTACTCTTGGGGAAAACTATGTAATTACCCCTAAATTTCTCTTATAAATACCCTCTAAGAGGATGAAGAAATTGCACCATTTCATTCTCACTTTATCTCATCCTTATCTTCTTCTCCATTCTCTTCATTTTATTTTCTATATCAAGTTTCTTACCACTTTCTTAATTAATTAGTGCAAAATTAGTGATTTTCACAGCACAATGCAAATTCTTCGTGGTAAAAAAAAGATTGTATATTTTCACAGAATAATGGGTGGGCCGGGGTTTAGAAGAATAAGAGGGGTGGGGTTTTTATGTCTTTTTTTAAAAAAATATTTATTTTTTGATTTTTTTAATCAGTGGTGTAATCGTCATTCTATCCATTTCCAGCCAATTTTAGGTTGTTAGGGTTAAATTGACGCTTTCGTCCAAAATTTAGAGTTTGAATTGCACTTTCAGGTTTTATAGGATTATCTTAACTCAAGATATTTTTACAAAAATGTTCAGTATGACAAACATTAGAACCCTGGCCATTTGGAACGACAGAAATAATCCAACCATTCTCAGAAAATAAAGTTCACCTTAAAGAGAAGAAGAAAGACTGGCTGTTTGCTTGCTGATTAACATTCTAAGATGACGGCGGTGTTGGCGGTCCGATCGTGCTGTGTGGATACGTATAGAGGAATAACATACGGGATTCTTGTCTTCGTGGTTGATCTGACGGTAAAACATGCTTCAAAGGTAATCTAAACTCTTAGATAGATTCGAATTAATTACATGCATGATTTCCGGGATTATATAATTGATATTCCGCTAAATTAGATTTAATCAATTCCTAACAGTGGTATCAGAGACTCTTGCATGTTTAGTTTGATCTAGACAATATGTGAATTAGATTTACATAATATGGCGTTTAGATTTGTGTTCATGTTTAAATCAAATTAATTATTGGATGATTTATTTTGATTTAAACCTACTCAAAATATTTTTTATATAGAAAAACAGTATTCATAACCGGAATTACTTTTCATGGTCGGAGTTACTATTCACATTTGGTTACTGTTCACTGGCACTGTTCACCGGTGGCGACAAGGCAACTGTAAACCCTTGCCGCAGGCTTGGGTTGGCTGGGCCAAAAATTAATTTGGCTGGGCCAAATTGATTGAATTAATTGGCTGGGCCAATTTATAAATACTGCTGGCCACTGGGCCAATTGAGGCCCATCATTGTTCTACCCGACCGGTTCTGATCAGGCCAGGTTTTCTGGTCAGATCTGGGTTGAACCGGGTTGGGTCTATTCAAATATTATTTTTTAAGAAATAAAATAAAGTTAAAATTAATTTAAAAAAAATATGAACTGGGTTGGGCTAGGTTCAGTGGGCCAGTTTCCTATTAATTTAATATTTGAGTGAGAGTAATTATAATTTTAGAAATTAAAATTAAATATGAACAAAATTTTAGTAATTTTAATTTTAAAATTGAATAACCAATTTTTTTTATTAATTAAGGAATTGGATGTGCTTGATTATTAAATTTAATTATTTTATTTAAAATATTAGATGAAGATAATTATAGTTATTAATTTTAGACATTAGTTAACATTATTATTTTTGGTATATGGATTGCCCAATGTACTTAGTTTATTTAGTAATTTAGAATTATTAAATATGACAAATGAAAATAATTAAGTTTAATAATTTTAAAAATTAGTTAATTTAATTATTTTGGTATGGTTAATTTACATAATTTTCTATGTGATTTTATTCCAATTTACTTTTATATGTTATTGGAAATTTATTTTTGAAATGAATGGATGCATATATGAATTATAATAAGTGCATGGTTATAAGTGGGCCAACTATATGGCAAATAAGTGAATATGAATACGTGCACATATGAATTAGTATGACCCAACTAGATATTTAAATATGGTCTGTGTGTCATTTATTGAGTATTGTAATTAAATACGGCCTACGTACCGTTTATTGCTATGTTGTTATTTTATTTTCAATTTTATTATTTAAGTTGAAATAAATTATAAGTTCGATGAGAAGATCAAAGGACCAACAGACAAGATGAAAACTTTCTCTAGATTAGGGGGCCATACTTGGACCACTTTATATGCATTTATTTATTGCTTTATATTATAAATGCATGCAATTGGTTTATGTGTGTGGGATGATTATGAAGTTCGTTCACTAATGATTAAACCAACACAACGAACCATGGTCCCAAACACAATAATGAGCAAAAAAAAGCCTTTCCAAAACAAGAACGCCCATTAAGGCCTCAATCACTATGGATAGATTTGACTAGTGCGATAGTGACACTTCTAATCTTGGGTCAAATGCGGGTAGACCTAGTGAAAGGGGTCTACATGTTAGTTTTTGTTTTCTTGTCAATATCAGGGAGGGGTTTTCAGATGTTGAGACAAACATAGATTTGTAGTACATTAGATGTACCCTATCGACCAAGAATAATATTGGATACTATTAGCAGTGAGATGCTTACCTAAAATCAAAGGAATCGAGACAAGGTAAAACATGCTTAAGACCTTATGATTTTGAGGATTTTTGAATAATTTTATTCGTGGGACCAACTATGATAGAATAAAATGTTGAATAACTTCTAATATGGCTTGTATGCTTTTCTTTAAGTTATTCTGTTTAAACGGGTTTTATTGCATTTATTTATATTGTAGTAATCGTGTATAACAACAAACAACAACTTTTCTAATCTAAACTTGATCCTTTAGAAGGATGAATTGAATGACAGTTACTTGATTATAGTTCTAATTTAATAAAAGAAGGAGTATGTCATTGATGTTCAAATCCCCAATGTAAAGTGTCTTATGTTGAATAGTATGAGTACAAAATTGCAAGACAAGTTTTGAACTCAGATACTTACAACATCATCCAGTAGCTCTGAGATAATATTCAGGAGCAGGCTAAGGTTGAGAGTTTTGAGACCTTTAAGACCATTCTTGACTGTAACATCAAGAAAGGAAAACTAGTAGGATCTCATGTCTTGAAAATTATTGGATCATTTCATAACATGGAGATACTTGGTTTTTTCTATGACTGAGAGTTGGCCCCTGACATCTATCTCTATTCACTTTAAGATGATTTTGAATCATTTAAGTGGAAATGAAAAGAATTTGACTAAGTTGCACATGATGCTTAAAATAATCTGAGTCAAGTGTCAATATTGAGACCAAGAACTAGGTTCTATTGGTGCTGAGCAAAAGCGATCTAAATAAGAATAAGAATAAATAAGCGGGATAGGGAAAGGGTAACCATGGTACCCATGCACCCAAGACACAACATACTACTAGGAAGCAGAAAGTTGAAAAGTCTGATATGTCCTAATACTTCTACTGCAATGACACATATCATTAGAAAGGATACTTCCCCTAGTTTTTAGAGGACATAGAATGGGGGAGTAGGTGACATTGCAGTTATATACGTCATAGATAGTCTCTGTCATTAATAAATCAACTGATAGGTATTGGATACCATACGTGCTTCTCATAATTTCAAAATGTGGAGAGATAAAAGTAGGAGTTAAACTTAATGAGTGGTCAACCTACATGAGAAAAATGAAGAAATGGTTGCTCCATTGATCGTAGGAAGTTACAGTTTATCTATGCCTTTTGGGCTTACACTGGATAATATAATAGCTATTTTGATCCAAGTGTTACAAAAATGCATTCACATTTTTTTGTTGGACACATAAGGTTTTCCATTGTAATAGAGATCAATGGTTATTCCTATTTAAATGGATGTGTTGTGGTTTTGCAAAATTTGACAATTGTCTTTATTTTCTTGATATAGATGAACAAGTTTATGACGTAAATATCAAAAGGGCTAAAAACAAATTATTTGAGTTTGGGGTACCTCTGGAATTGTCGATTTAACCACATGAACATAAAGCGCATACAGTGACTCCGACGAGAGGGTACTGTGGAATTATCTGACTTGGAGTCGATTGAAACCTGCAAATACTGTGATGGAAAAATGACAAAATCACTCTTCATAGTGATGGATGATGGAGTATGTGAACTATTAGGTTTATTAACAAAGTATTTTGCAGACCAAATGTGTACAACTGCAAGAGGTGGATTTATAACTTCATTTGTTTCCCCAGAAATTTGAGTTGATATAGTTGTCTACTTGATGTGAGGGAAGTCTGATTCTTTTGAGAAATTTAAGGAGTCTCAGAATGTAGTTTGGAATATACCTAGCAAGAAAATTAAAGAACTTCAATTGGATTGATGTGGTGAGTATTTAAGCTAGGGATTTGTTGACCATTAGAAAAATATGATATTTTTTTATACTTGAATCCTCCAGGAACAACTTAATGAATTGGTGTGTCGCCAAGGAGAAATGATATCTTATTGGATATTTTTAGTTCAATGATGGGTCAAGCTAGTCTTACAATTTCCTCATAAGGACATGCTCTTCTAAAAAGATATTGTTCACACTGAACTAAACATTGTCTAAAGGGGTAAAAAAAGACATCGTATGAGATATGCAAGGAAGGGCTCCTTGAATGTACTTTCTCTTAAGGATTTGAGGTTGCGAAGCATATGGGAAATGAGGTAAAAGGGTATTACTTATAAAATGATTTGACTTGGTGTCCATTGAGACTTGCACCAATTTTGATAAATGTCTCTTTGTGGGATATCCAAAAGAGATAATTGGGTATTACTTCTACAACCATTCTGAGAACTGTGTTTTGTTGCTTGAGAATGTGTCTTTTTGGAGAAGTATCATGTTTCCAAAATGACAAGTGGGAGGAATTTACACTTCAATAAGTTTTGAGGTGAAGAAAAATTATTTCTGAATACATCGATCCCTTCATGCGAAGTGGTGAAGATGAATATGGGAGAAGTCTTAGAGACTACTGTAAATGATCATGTCCTATTTGGTTATAAATGTATAGGATTTGGACAAAGGTACAGTTATGTCCTTGCGACTGAAAATTATAAAATCATACTTTTAGAAAGTGATGAACCTATGACTTAAAGTTAAGTTTTCACAAGCCCTAACTTCAAAAAGTGGCTTAAGGCCATGAAATTTGAAATAAACTCTATGTATGAAAACCAAGTTTCGATTTGGTTGAATTACTAAAAGGGAAAGACTAAAAGGATGGTCTTCAAAATGAAACCAGGCATTTATGTTTTCAAGGCTAGACTGGTACTTAAAGGGTATAAACAGGTTAATGGGATGTACTGTGATGAGACATTTTCTCCTGTTGAAATGTTTTAGTCTATTTGAATTTTCCAAGCAATTGCAGCTCTCCCTGATTTTGAGATCTGGAAAATTGAGGTCATAACCGTCTTTCTTAATTGGATTTTGGAAGAAGATGTGTATGCAACACAATCTAAGGGTTTTCTAGGCCAAAATAGCTAGGAAAATATGCGAGTTTCAGAGGTTCATTTATGGATTGAAGAAAGTATCAAAGAGTTAGTGCAAACATTTCAATGAAACAATTAAGATATTGACGTTCAATAAAATGTTAAGCAATATTATGTATACAATAAAGATAGTGGAAGCAAGATTGAATCCCCATTCCTCTATGTCTCTTACATTGGAAATGACTAACCGAAGCTGGAGTTTATGAAGACTTAGTTTGGAAAGTGTTTTACGATGAATGACTTAAGAGAGACAAAGCATATCTTAGGCATCAAGATCTACAAGGGTAGATTAAAAAGGATGATTGGCCGTAGACAAAACACTTATTAGGTAAGGTGTTTGATAGGTTCAATATGAAAGATTGCAAAATATTTTCTACCCATGAGTCATGGAATGACTCTTAGCAAGAATCGGTTTTTATCAAAATTCAATGAGCAAAAGAGAATGAGAATGATCGCTTTTGCATATGCGGTAGGGTCTATCATGTATGTTATAATATCTACTCACAGTTATATCTTGTATGCTTAGAGAATGGCAATGGGATATAAAATAGACTAAGGTGAGGCTTATTGTTGTGCGGCCAAGAAAGGATTTTAGTGTCTGAAATGGACTAAAGATAAATTCCCTAGTCAATAGTGAAAATGAGTTGGTTGTGAAAAATGACAAGTGAATCACTGTTGTTTGATTTTATAATTCAAGCTGAGTACATTGCTGCTTTGGAAGTTGCATAAGAAGGTGTTTGAATTAGGAAATTCATCATTGAACTTGACGTGGTCCCTATTTTATTTGACTCGGTGACTCTCTATTGAGAAAATAATAGAGTAATATCTTAGGAAAAATGAGCCAAGGGAACCCAACGAGTTAAAATTTATCTTCAAAAATTTTGCATTGTTTGAGAATATGTTGAGAGTGATGAAGTTGTTATATGCAAGTGAGAAAGGATTGGAAATTGTCTATCAGGAATCGAAACCTCTTCCACAGATGGAGCCTAGGGCTCGCACATTTGTGATAAGAATTTAGCACTTTGGATAGTGACTGTGATTTCTGTGATGTTCTAGTTATCATAATTTTGTGAATTTAGACATTAAAGATTGAACCATTTAACATATTATGAAACTATCATTTCATATTCATTTAACTAGGTTTAATGTTGAATGAAAGTCCAAAATCAATTTACATCTCCAAATAGGTTATCAAGAATATGTCTTGGATAATCAAATCCTATTTAGTAAACTAGAGTGTAAGATTGATTCTGTCCCTAGTTTAATTCATTGAGAGTGAACACTGACGGAAGAAAACTAGTTTGCAAGTTGATTCACAATGTTGTTTCATGGGCTGAAGGATGTGGGATATCACGAATCAATTGCATAAATGCAAGTTGGAAACTTGTATTGGGCAGACCCGCCATGAGAATACTTTGAGATATTCATAATGTCATAAGTATGTCTCATTGACTATAGGATTGTATTCCTCATACTTGAATTTCATTTTTGCTTGATTGTGGATTGGTGTACCTTGAGGCTGTCAAATGTCGCATCGTAAAAGAAAACTATAAAGGCAGTTCTTGGGTTGCCATGAATCGAGTGGAGAAAAATTAAATGTACAAGAGTGTGATTGTCCTCTCATTTACATGAGATTGTTGTCTTATGTGCCTCTCGGAGAGTTGGAACTGTAAAATCCATGGTCATGCTCAGATGGATTAAGGATTAATAATCCTTCTTAACAGTTTGACTCGTGAATTCGAGAAATGCATTTGAACTTGATAAGGATGACACATTATCTTAACTTATGTTCATATGAAGACATTAAGTGACAAAGGAATACAAATGCACACTTGTTATAAAGGACAACTGGGAGATTGTTGGAATAGTGTCCTTTAGTCAATGTGCATTTTCTATATATAGTTGGAGCATTAATTACGGAGCTAATTAATTCAATTATTTTGAGTGATCGAATTATTTAGCTAGAAACCGCTTTCAATCAGGTAGTATCAAATATATTGGGCTTGTAGCTTATTATGACTTAACCTACATGGTTACACACAAGACATGAAACTGGACAAAAGAAATGACTATTGGGATAGGAGCCAAAATACTAATTATATGAGAAATGAGTTTAGAACTCATTAGGTCTAATTGGGCTAGGCCCATATTGACTTGAATTAGGGTTTCTTGGATTAATGACTATTCTGTATAAATAGATATTTTTTTAGAAATGTTCAGTATGACAAACATTAGAACCCTGGCCGTTTGGAACGACAGAAACAATCCGATCATTCTCTAAAAATAAACCTCAACATAAAGAGAAGAAGAAAGACCGGGTCTTTGCTTGCCGATCAACCTTCTAAGCCGACGATGTTGTAGGCAGTCCGATCGTGCTGTGTGGATAAGTATAGAGGAATCACATTTGGGATTCTCTTCTTCGTGGTTGATCGAATCTCACGGTAAAGAACGCTTCAAAGGTAATCTTAATTCTTAGATTGATTTGAATTAATTACATGCATGAGATCCGAGATTATATAATTGATTTTCCGCTATATTATATTTAATCAATTCCCAATAGTTGTGACTCTCATAAACATTTAAGAGTTTAGAATTGATTAAATATAAATGCTGGGAATTGATTAAAAATCTGCAACATCTTATTCCAAACCAATGAATCGAGTCACTCTGTAAAACAAATTGAGTCAGTGATTTGGACTTAGATTTTGCAGATTTGGACTAACATTGAAACGGACTCGATTAGTTTTACAGAGTGTGGTTCTAATACATGTGAAACAATGATGGATTAAGATAGTCTCTTTGTGTTTCAACGTTAATTAGTATAACATGAAACAATGCAAAATAGCAAGACATAGTGTATCATCTATACTATATACTAAAAGAGCAATTTCTTGGCCAAGTGTAACCCCCACAATTAACCACATCAACTTTCACAATTTTTTGACATGTGAAAGCTTGATATAAATTTCACAGAATTAGACAAGCCTATCTGAAGACCTAACAAGGATGACACATGCACAGTTAAAAAGGCTTATCATTTGGCTATAAAGGATTCGTGACCAAATTAGAATCAAATCTCTCCTGATATGGTGAAATTTTGGAAGCTAGTATGGAATCTAAAACTTCCACACGAGTTGAGAGTTTTTATATGGAATTTTTTCGGTACCATAAGGAATCTTGCATATAGAGGATTATCAGTTCAAGAAAACTGGTCGAGATGTCTCTTGCAAGAAGAAGATGCATCACATATTTATAGGATGCGAACATTCTAGGAGAATTTGGATAGCTTCTTATCTGGGCTTAGATTTCAATTCCGTGTCTCCACCAGATATTAAATCCTGATTTATACAATGGAAAAAATAGGCACTCGATAAGGATGCGATAAGGTTATTAATCTGAATTCTCTGGGAAATCTGGAAACAAAGAAATGCAAGAGTGACCCATACCCCTCGGCGTCGTTCTTTTTATCAAGATACACGCGGGCTCTAGAATAAAAGATAATTATTTACTATCACATATAGAAATATAACCTAATCTCATGCTTATGTCACATAGTGTGGAGATGGCCGAAAATTCCCAATGCCTTTGACACAGAGGTTCGTCTCTCTTAAAACTATCTCGCTACCTGTGTAATTTGGTATGCACTCCAATCCTTCCAACTTCGTATTTCATCCCATAATCTCACTTCCAATGCTAACAAGCCTCTTCTCAAAGGAACTTTAGCCTCCACAAGAAACACTGTTAGATACGAGCGTGAGCCTAATACATCCCAGGCTCTCCACTATGAACATCAACCCTACGCCTAAAGAGGCAAAGGTATTAGTTCCTTGTCATGACTCTGGGATCAATACGACCCTAGTTTCTACAAACTACAAATGCTCAATTATCAGGGCAAGCCAAAGTTTCCTCGTTAGGAATTTCTATACAGCGATCCCTGGTCTACCGCTCCTAACATGAAATCACTCATACAAGTAGCCAATTAAAATTAAAGTCTAATGATCATATCAGTACTCTCAAGGTAGAATGAATGAACTCCTCTCCTCGGTCCTCTCAAGACTACAATAGCAATAATCTAACACTCCTAAATTAGCATTTTAGCCAAGCACGATATTATACTATAAATGAAATCATTGATGCATTATAAAATATATTATGGAATAAATCATATAAGAATGGAAACCTTAAATCATGGACAATATTACCTCAACACGTTTGATTATCTGGAGAATCACGTGTCGATTCTACACGACACATAACATGATGCATGACATGCACTGAAATCTAGCCGAGTTGCATATCGGTTAACGACTGAAAACATACGTGGGTATCCGAAGGAGGGGAAACAAATGACTATGAGAAAGTTGTGAAAACTGATCCGTTTATCTTTTTAATTAATTAATTTGTTTATTGATTCTAGGTAATTAATTCAAACTAATAAATATGAACTTAAAATACATCGAAATTCGTTATTTTGAATTAACCACATAAAATCTAAAAATAATCAATGCATTGAAAGTAAAAAGATAAAGATCCAACCTTCCATTGTCATATGAAATGGATAATCTTACATAGCTTCCATACTCACATTAATGTACATAAAGCCAATAAAATAATAAATATAAGCATGTCGTAATATATTTTACGATATTTTATATGGTAGATGTGTCAAAAACATAGTCAAGACACCTAGTTGACCGAATCAGTGTATCGATTAAAATAGCAAATTCAAATGTCGTCGTATCCGATCCCTACTTGGATACGAAACTTAATTCAAGTCTGGATAACATAGATAGAGACATTAAATCCTTGGAAATCATTGAATTTAATTCCATAGATGTAGGAAAATAAATAAAGAGATAAGATAGCCTCCTTCTCTTTCCTTAACTAACTAGAACTAATTAGATTTGTCTAGCATGAAACCCTAAGAGACTTAAGGTTCTTATATAGTAGGTAGATAACCTTGAAAGTCCCAAAATTTGAGAAACCCTAGCTCCCTCGCTGGCATGGGTCTTGCAAGATTACACAGCTCGGCCAACACGACTTGTGCAATAGTGCACGAGGGATTGGCTAGATTACGTTCCCTTGCCTTCTGAATGCACGTGTCATGCTGGATTGCATGGACCATTGCATGGATATTGTTCCACCATATACTTAGTGCACATGCCATCGTTTCACCCAACTTCTGATCATGCGGGACGTGTCAAGTTATATGTCCCGTCGATCGGGCCTTCAACTTCTTGCAATCTTTGAGCACACTCGTGCAGGTTTGCACGACCCTTCATTTTGCCATTGTTCCTCAACAAAACCTTTGGATCAGGCTGTGCCAGTTTGCATGGCCTGTGTCATTTATTCGATTCTTTCAGACTTTGCTCTTTTCTTCGCCGCATCTATCTACTACCACGTGTTGACTTGTAGCCTTCAATATTCTACCATCCTTGAGAATGACCTTCACTTAACTAATCCAAATTTCTTACAAGAAACCTACAAATAAGTTTCCAAAATAGAATCTATATTCTCAGAAGGAAAAAATCCATTACACTCAAAATAGGTAACAAAATGAAGGATTTAGATATGAAACCCGAAATCAGTTAAACCCCTTATGATGTAAACCTATCTAAATATAGAAATCTACCTATAAAAAGATAATAAAAGAGATGTTAAATGCTTCAAAAAATATATGCATTTGACATCTCATACAATCCCCCACACTTAAATCTTTACTTTTCCTCGAGTAAACAAGAACAACCAAAGACCTAAGTGTAAACTATCATGCAAAGGTTTTTCCAACACACCCAAAATTTTATTCCTAGACTACCCTAGCCCCCAAGGCATAAGAATTTATCACACTCTCATACCCCAAAACCTAAGATAATATAAACAATTAACATACCGATCAAAGGTGATGTAAAATTAGATTTCTCTATCAAAGAACCTACCAAATAGACAATCAAAGAGAAGCATAAATTCATTCATATTTCTCTTAGTTTATCTCATTTTCCCTAGAAGTCATCTCGGGATTTCATTCTAGCTCTTTTTTTCTTTTTCAAAGCTCACCCTCACCTTTTCCACACCATTTACCTCTCATTTTTGAAGATGTGGTTTTTGAGCTACCCGAGCCTCCCAATTTTTTATAAGTCACCCTTTTAGGTTTTTGACTTAGCGAGATATTTTTTTCTTCATTTTTTCATTTGTGTAGAACAAAATGCGCCAAAACTTTGCACTCCATAGAAAACAAGGAAAACAAAACACCACTAAAATTTTCAACATACCCAATACTACAATCAAAGGCGCTCTTACACCAACAAAAACAATTTTTTAAAAACAAATGAGAGAAACCAAAAGGAAAAATAGTTAATTAGCCAACAAAAGAAGCAGTGAAATAGAAAAAATGCCATGGAGTGTTCCGACTCCATTCCCACACTTAGTCGATGCATTGTCCACAATGCATGTAACCAAACTAGGAAGAGGTCAGAATCACTCAACCTCCACAATACGGTCTACCGCGTCTGCTCCATGCCCGCGTACCATGATGAGGCTATCCATCTCCTATACCTGAAACTCTAATTCTCTCTGTGATCTTGGCCCGACCTAGGTAAAAGTCCAACAAATCATACCTCAGCTCGTAAACCTAGCCATCCAAGCAGTCAAACCTGCTAGTTATCTCTGCCTCATACTGATCAAACTAATAAGCGAGGTGACTCACATCCTGTATGGTTCCAACTATGGAGTTATCCCACTCCCGCATCCACTCAGGGTCCTGAGGTGGTGGCTGAGTGTAGCTATGGTGTCTCAGACCTAGTGAAGCAGGATTCTGGAAGGGACTTGATGAGATGCTAGAAGCATGTGTTTCATAATGCATTTAGCATATCTTTTAGTAGTTTTTTTATGGTAGATTGCTAGGTTTAAGTGGGTTTACATTACAAGGGGTTGAGATTGCCATTTTTGGTTTTCTTATCTAAATACCTTGACTTACTTAGATCTAATGGATACTATGTCATTGCGAGAATCTAGATTCTAATTTATGAGCTTATTTGTAGATTGTTCGTAAGCACTTCGGAGTAGCTTAGTGAAGACCATTCGCAAGCATGGTAGAAGATAGTTGAAGGCTATTCATAAGAATTTTTGTAAACCAAAGTCCACACACTTAATCGTGGTAGTAGATGAGATGCGTTGATGAAAAAGAGTCAAAGTTCGGAAGGAATAGAATACTGGCACAACACGTGTGTATTTACACTGTCTCTGCCAAGCAATTGGATTTTGAGACTAATTCTTGGAGTGGGCCGTGTGCTTTTGCACAACTCGTTCCCCCATATGGTGAAGACATGGACCTCCAACCCGTAACTCGGGTCCTATTGTGCGGTTGCGTCATCAGAAGCCAAGGATGATGAATTCTGACGGTGACCTATGAGATTTTGCATGAGCCGCACTGCTGATACTGCCAAGAACGCTTCTCAGCTGGTGGCCCGCATGTTCGTTTGGCCGAGGAAAGACTCTAGCCCACGTGGTCTATTGCACGGTCTATACCAACGTGGTTGCTAAGGTTTCCATTTTTTTGGGCTTCTCTAAGGTCCATTTCCACGTACTATATAAAGAGACACTAGTCTACTAGGGTTGAAGAAGTTTTAATTTCATTTCTAATTCCTAGAGCTAAGAATAAGTAGAGAGAGAAAGACATTCACTCTTCTCTTCTCATTTACTATTTACTAGTTTATGCCTATGACATTGAATCCAATGATTGTATTGGGTTCATTGTCCATGGAGTAGTGTAATTGCTTAAGATTTTATATGTATTCATGGCTAGGTGATGATTTTGCGAGATTCTAGATCTTCTTATCTTTTATGTTTATGAATATCATGTTTGAGTTGTGCTTATTATTCTTGTTAGATGCATGTTACATATATTATACGATGTACCATAGTTTCATATGTGATAGTGTTGGGTTAGGTCTATTATAGGTCCATGAGTACATGCATATATGATCAAGAGTACCGTTCCGATCGTTAGAGCCTAACTTGATTGGATCATCGTGTAATAATGTTCATGTTAAAGACAAGATCCCTAACAGGGTGTAAAAACCCCGGTGTACCCCAATATGATGAGCATAATAATTTGTAGCAACTAGCGTTGTCGTGTAGCGATCATAGTCATTTCAACCCTCGAGTCATCACGAGACTCCTATTCTTTTGTCTCTATATGTCTAGAGAAAAATGTCCATAGTGGAGTACCAGGAATGTATTTTCCTTACTCTCATACCTATCGGTTGCTACCTACGCAGGGTGGCTGCTTATGCACTTGATCCTTTAAGCAGGGGCACATTATCATTGAGAGTGAGTTTTTACGGGGAAAGAGGAGCGGAATTGTCCATCAATGAAATTTCCCTAATGAAGGAGGCGGTGGTGATAGCCAATAAGATATCCATGAACCTTTATGTGACAGACACTGGGAATGCCCGACTATCACCCACACTATGTGACATTGTGACATAGGCATGAGATATGTTTATATGTCTTATATGCAATGGAATCTAGGATCAAATTCATTCATCAGTAATGTTATGCAAATATCCCCAAGGCTAGTCTAATATAGTTTAATATCTCTTGTTTCCATGATAATTAGTTGTTAGATAAAACCCCCCAAAATTCTATGTTGTAGCACTGGCTATTCGTGACACACAATCAAAGTGATGCCTAATTTGAGTTGTGTATAGTTAACTCTTTAACTACAACATCTCTAGGAACGACTCCGGACTTTCCACTAGCTACTTTCTAGTAGTTGATAGTGAGTATATGTGAGCAACATATAAATTCTATCTTTGATCTCCAAGAACTTCGTGGGTTAGTAATTATCTCCCGTAAAAAGGTTGGTGTTATTAACAACCTTGCAGAGTGCGGATGGTGCCATGGCCGAGGCTCACTATGCCCGACTTTCTCCCAAAAATAATTAAAGTGGGAGGAAATGTTGTGTCTTGCAAGCTCCGTCTGCTAAGAACCCCTGAGAAAAGTGTTGTGCATAAGTATGGTAAGAAACATCAGTTATGTGAATAGGGTTCAAAGGCGAAAATGGCTAGAGTACATGATGCTCAAAAGCCGGTGGCTAGAACACTGCATACTGTGGATGTGGCTGAACTGGATCCTCATCTATGATCATATTTATCATGCTCCTCCTCATAGCCATCTTCCCCAGTTAAGGTTGCTCCCATTCCTCGATCGGTCTAAATAACAAGGTCCTAAAGATTTAATGCTGACCTGAGGTGAGTCATTTCCTCATGCGAGAGTCTTATTAACTTGGCTCCCTTGTGGAGCCAATAGAGCTGCTCGTCATCCTGCCCAATCATTATCACCTGTGTCAAGGCATCTAAGGTGATGGTATAGGTTGTAGCGGGGTTCACCCACATGCTCCCATCCATCAGAAGGCTAAGCTGAATGGCTATGAATGATATCATACCACCCATAACTAGCTTACCTCAATCCCTAGTTGACGCTCGACTGCACTGATCGACAAAGTGTCCCAAGGTATCCACACTAACTACACCAGTAAAACAAAACCACAAAAAAAGGAAGTCATCCTGAGTACAAGTGGTAGCCTCGCCATAGAAAAAAGACTACAGTCATCAGAAAATGAGCCACATACCTCAAGGATGGATATATGATATCAATGTTCTTGCTCGCTTTCACCCCTGATCAGTGGGTAATGTAATACCAGAATGGCTCCAACTGAAATCCAGAACAATCCATCTTGCTTTGGAGCACATCATTCTTGTGCCTCCACCCGAAGAACTTAGCGATCTCCCTATAATTCATGGTGCATGGCTTGTTCTCCAAGTGAAAATGCACCACCGGGAAGCCGTGCTCATGGTGTCCTTGAATGATAGTGGCAAGGAACATGAGAGTATACCTCCTATATGTATAGGCCACCTTCTCCATGAAACCCTCGAAGCTGACCCTTTTCATCAGGTTTTTCACGATCTGTGAAGTTTAAGATTCGTGAGGACTTTCCTATCCACAAATCGGGTCTCAATGATAGGGCATCAACATAGCCAATCCCATTGCTCTTGCTGAACCGATTTGAGCCTCTGGATTCTCAAAAAGGGAGGGCTCGGGAAAGATCTAGATACACTATATCTAGGTGCCATAATGGAAGATAAAAAATAGCACAACATAAATATACCAAAGCTACAGTCCTATACACAACACAAAACAGTCTGAAACAGTCTAAATTATTTTCCAACACCAGCCCACCCCAATATGAGAAATTTCAGCCCTAATCTCAAAACAAAATAGTCTAGCATATAACACCTAAAGTCCACAATCCAAAAATCCTAATTCCAGAGAAAGAGGGTTCGGCTGAATACCTTTTTAGAGACCAATGACAAAATTTGATGAATTAAACCTCAAGGAACGTGAAAAATCCCATCTGGAGCAAAACCTAATGATTCGCAACACCAAATATTGAAGAAATTTTGAGTTCTTGGGAGAAAGAACTCAAAGTGGATGAACTAGTATTCTTCAAATCTTGGCAATTTTAGGCTGTAATTGGATTGAAATTTGACTAGTGTTTGTGTGAAATTTGTGTAGGAGTGTTATGGGACAAATTTTGTTGGATTTGGACAAGGAATGAGGAAGTTATAGAAGGATTTCTGGTCGGGTAGAGGGTAGGTCGTGAAAAATGGAGTGAGTGTTTTGCAGGTAGAGGCCACATTTTAATAGAAGGATCTTGACCAAATTATTGATCAATATAGGTGGCATAGGAAACATTCAAATAGCACGCATCGTGCCAGTTGAATTCCTTGTGACACTCATCGAGCACAAGGCTTGGCATGGGTCTTTCCATAAGAACGTTCATGGGCTCCTTCCTCCATTTTTGTCGCAAACTAATCCCTACAATAATAAAAAAAAGTGCCTAAATATGTTCCAAATAAAAATATTGATGACTAAAATTACCTAAAACCACCACCAAATTAACAAACAAACATTCCAACATCACGATAACACAAAAATTTACCTAAAATCATAAAACACCGTTTGTTCATTGTCTTCCTCGTGACTTATTTTTTATGCATTTCAAGATCTAAGACAAATTTTCCAGTGGATTTCTGGAATCACCCTTCATGAATCCACCCACAACCATGTCATTATTGTTGAGTCTCCACATTTGACGAGGTTTACCTCTTACCTTTGGTGCCACATGTCATATAAACCCATCCTTTATGATTGTTGTCACTTTCTTGTTAATTTTAAGCATAGGAAGAGGTTTAGGAGGTTCAAAATCCCTAACTCGCTTCCTTTCCAGTTGTATGTTAGTGCTCACATTTGGAAAACAATAATTCTCAATAGCACAAGGAACACTGACATCATGCATACTAACAATTGTATCATCAACCTTCTTATTCAATGAAGTAAGAGCATGTAAGGTCTCAATATTGGGTAGAAAATTATCACAATCATCAATCATGAAAGGTTCATTAATATGATCAATGTCCTCACAAACACTTACGCCATTGCATGCTAGAGAAGAGATAAAGCATGATTAGATTTATAAACTTTAAAACCAACCTTATCTATGTCATCCTCCAGGGTTAATGTTCGTGGGTGGGTATCTATTTTGGTCATCAATGTTTTGAGAAACGGTTTTCCTCAATAAGATTCGGGGTGCACCTACATCACGTGACATGCTGAGGATATAAAAGTCCACCTGAAACACAAATTTTCCAAATCTAACCATAACATACCTAACTAACCCTCTAACACTGAATTGGGAATGGTTGGCCAATTGGATTATCACCCTAGTCTCCCTAAGTTTCCCAGGATCAAGAGTTATATAAAAGCTTTAGGGAATGAAATTGATTGAGCCCCCAAGATCTGTCATGGCATCACTAACTTCTTTATCGCCTAAGTGGATTGGAAAAAAATCATGTAGGGATTGCCACACTTTTTAGGTAAACTCTATGAGCTAAAGTGACTAATCCCCCTATTTTCAATTTTCCTACCTTTTCAATGGATTATGCCTCTTTTTAGTACATGCATTTTTCAAAAGTTTAGCATAGAGAGGAATTTGATCAATCATATCTAAAAATGGGATACTAACCTCGCACCTCTGGAAGATTTTGCGTACTTGGTTGTCGTTGGATGCCACTTTTTAATTGCTCCTCAAAGCCTCCAAAAATGGAGGCAAAGGGGTGACTTCCTTCACCTTAGTGGTAGAGGGACCTTGTTCGGACTTCTCCCCAATGAGTATCTCTTTCTTTTCAAGGGTGAACATGGTTTTATCCACCATATGATCAATTTCTTGCACAATGTCCTTTTTCATTTCCTTCACCTTTTTCCTATTCCACAATTTAAGAGTACTCATATTCCTTGGACTGATTTTGGGTTGGGAAGGTAACTTGCCAAAATATATTTTTTCTAGTTGGTTAACCAAGGTGGTCAATTGTCCAACTTGACCTCTAGGTTGTTGATTCGTGAGAAAGCCCTCGTCCTCACCTCTTCGAATCTCGCCTAGTCCTCTCCACGAAGATCTCATTGCTCTTAGTGACTTGAGCAATGACCTCTATCAACTCATCGCACTCCGACTTGTAGATGACCCCATAGTTGTTTGAAATTCCCTCACCCATCGGGTAGGGTTGTGGTGGAGAACCTATCTGGTTGTACCCTTGTCTACCTCTATATGCATTACCTTACACTTGTCAGTCATCACACCAACAAAAAATAGGGTGGTCACGGTAGCGGGGGATTGGAGGTGTTGGCGCAGGGGTCTTGATTCAAGTTGTCTCTTCTTTGGTTCTTTCAGAACCCTTGTTTTTGTCTCCTTTTAAATTGCGGATTTTCTCCTTGGTACTCCAATGCCTTGACTTCCTATAACTCATCCGCCACTTGGGGACACATGTCCGTTGGGTGGTCTAGGCTACAATTCCACACACCTTAGCTTGATGATAAATATTTTCATCACTGAAGTATGATCTTGGACTTGCCCCTCCAATTTTGGGGAATGAGTTGGTTCATCCATAAAATTTGTCCTTGACCAGGTTCCAAACTTCCGTGTGTTATTTTCCATCTCTTAGAAGAGTTCCATTACGTGTTTCATACTCTTGCAGGTGATCGACCGATTGCATATGGCGTTCACCATTCTGATGTCGTCGTTACAGAGTCCTTCGAAGAAGTAATACACCAGTTCCCTGTCTTTGAAAGGATGGTAGGTAAAACTCGTGAGAAACCTCTCGAACCATTCCCAATACTCAAAGATATTCTGATTGGGAAACTAGGAGATGTTGGACAACTGCTTCTTTAGGCTAGTTGATTTGGAGATTGGGAAGAACTTCTTGAGGAATATCCTCTTCATGTCCATCCAGGATGTTAAACAACTCGGCGGAAGGTAGTAACACTAATCCTTCGCCGCATCTCGAAGTGAGAATGAGAAGGATCTTAAGTTGTAGTCCTCTCTGGAGACTCCCGGCAGCTTCATATTTGTGCAAACAAGGTGGAATTCTGACAAGTGTTTGTTCGGTTCCTTGCCGGCCATCCCGTGGAACATCGGTGGGCAATGGATCATGCCACTCTTGAGCTTGTAGGTGATGTTTAGTGGGATATGCGGGAAAATGATACATAGTGGTTGATTCTCCAAATTAGGAGCCGTCAACTCCCCAAATGTTGTGTTATCTTCCGCTATTTTATTCACAGTCTCAACCTAGACACTTAGATCTCACCAAACTGCTTCGTTCACCCTTCTCCTTCTTCCTCTCCTTCTACACATACCTATTTATTTTGGAAAGCAATTTAAAGTTCCTAAATTCATGGTATGGGTATGTATCATAAAATAGGACGATACAATACTTGTACTCAAACAACATTAGCACACAAGATTAGGGTAAACAAATAAAAGCTACCAAATAAGCTCTATACAAAACCCAACAAAAGCTACAAAAGTAAATGTACAAAATACTCTACCAACTAGTTATGCTAGCTTACAATTAAATAAGTCTAGTATTCTTGGAAATGGTGCCAAAATTTAACCCGCACCACGTTATTCTTTTGGGAAAAATTACCCGCGAGATGTTAAATGAGGTCAAAAATAGAGATTTAAATTGTTGCTCACATACTCACTGCTAACTACAATAAAGTAACTAGTGGCAAGTCAGGGGTCGTCCACAGAGATACTAGTTTTCAAAGGTTAGCCAGGCACAACCCACAATCGGACGTCACCCTTGTGTGCTAGGAATAACTAGTACTAAACATATCGTGGGGGGTTCGTGAACTAACAACTACTAACATGCAATTAAAGAGAAGCAAACTATGGATTAATTAATCTTGGGGCATTTGCTTAACATGACCGATTTAGTGATTTGATCCTAGATTATATCATATATAGGCATATAAATCTAATCTTGTGCTTATGTCACATAGTATGAACACATACGGGAATTTCCAATTTCCGTCACACAAAGGTTCGTCTAACTTAAAACCATGTCGTCACCTCAGTAATTAGGGATGTACTAAAATTCTTCTGACTATGAATTTCATCCCTGTAATCTCACTTCCAATGCTAACAAGCCTCTTCTTGAAGAAACTTAAGCCTCCACAGGAAACACTGTTAGATACGGTAGTGAATTTATTACATCATGGGCTCTCGACGATAGACACCAACCCCATGCCTAGAGATTCAAAGGTACCAGTGCCTTGTGATGAATCTAGGGTCAATTCGACCCTAGTAGATACAAACTAAAAATACTAAATATTTGGGGTAAGCCAGGGTTTTCTCCGTTAAGAATTTCTATATAACGACCCCTGATATACCGCTACTAACAAGCAATCACTCACATAACTAGCCAATTAGAACCAAAGTCTAACGATTGTCTCTGTAATTCCAAGGTATAATGGATGCACTCATGTCCCCCGCACTCTCAAGAATACACTAGCAATAATCTAACACTCCCAAATTATAATTTTAGCCTACCATGATACTATACTATGAATTAAATCATGGATGCATATTAAGCATATAAATAAAGGGCAATCTAAAATCTCACAAATCCTTATCAGGTCATGAATAAAAATATAACCCCAAGAAAAATAAAAAACTCTAGAGACATTAAATCCATGGCAATCATTGTACTTAATACCAGAGATCTAGGAAAATAAATGAAGAGAGAAGATAGCCTCCTTCACTTCCTACAACTAACTAGAACTAATTGGAATTGTTTGGCATAAAACCCAAGGAGACTAAAGATTCTTATATAGTAGGTAGATTGGGCCATGAAAAGCCCAAAAGATGAGAAACCAAAGCTGCCTCACTGGCACGGGTCATGCCAGATTGTATACATGGCCCAACCAGCACGACCCGTGCAATAGTACATGAGACATCAGATGGAGTACATTCCCTTGCCTTCAAAGTGTACGAGCCATGCTAGATTAAATTGCTCGTTGTCTAGATATTGTTCTTCCATCTTCAAAGTGCATTGGATGTGCTTGATTGCTGATGTGACGTTAAATGCATGTATTTTTCGAAGCATTTAACATCACTTTTATTATATTTTTGCTGGAAGATTGCTAAATTTAATAAGGTTTACATCATAAGGGGTTTAGATAACCGTTTTTGGTTTCCGTATCTAAATCCTTCATTTTGTAACCTAGGTTGAGTCTAATGAATTTTTGGTCCTTACGAGCATCTAGATTCCCTTTGGTAAGCTTAATTTGTAGATTGCTCGTAAGCATTTGGAGTTTTTTGTTGAAGCCATTAGCAAGGATGGTAGAATATTGAAGGCCACGAACCAAAACGTGGTAGAAGATAAATGGGTCGGAGAAGGAAGACAAAGAAGTGATGAATTGTGATCTGGGTGTTTTAACCAAGTTCTAGGAAAAATCCAAGAAGAACCAACCTCTGAGGGTGGTACCATTGGATTCGTCTTCTTGAGCACTATAAAATTGACTATAAGAACTCTGAAAATGGATTAATGGTTCACCCGTAGCGACCGATGCAAAGACCAGCCGGGTGAAGAAGACCGGGCGCGAGGCCCGGTCGCTCAACCGCGAGCTCGTGCGCCCCAAAAAACTGAAGGAAACAGGCCTCGGATTGAAAACCATGCGGACGGTTCCTGACCTTGTGCGCCTGCGTGCTTGATGAGACGTCAAATGCATGTGTTTTCCGAAGCATTTAACATCTCTTTTGTGATATTTTTGTTGCAAAATTGCTAGATTTAGGTAGGTTTACATCATAAGGGGTTTAGATGACCGTTTTTGGTTTTTTTATATCTAAATCCTTCATTTTACAACCTAGTTGAGTCTAATGGATTTTATGTCCTTACGAGCATATAGATTACTGTTTGTAAGCTTAATTTGTAGATTGGTCGTAAGCACAATGGAGTTTTGTATTGAATGCCATTCACAAGGATGGTAGAAGATTGAAGGCCACAAGTCAAAACGTGGTAGAAGATAAAGAAACGGAGAAATTGTGATCCGGAAGTGTGAACCGAGTTCTGAGAATTATCCGAGAAGAACCAGCCTTCAAATATTGCACCATTGGATGCGTCTTCTCGAGAACTATGAAATAGACTACAAGAACTCATGAATCGGATCAACGGGTCAACCGAGACGACCAACCGAAGATCGGCCGGGTGAAGAACAACCGAGCGCGCAGCCCGGGCGCTTAACCGCGTGGCCGCGCGCCCAAAAAACACTGAAAACAGCCCCCAGGACCGAGAACGTGCGGCCAGCCCTTCATCCCGCGCGCCTGCGTACCCCAACCCCCTGTTTCGAACGGTTCGCTTGAGGGACCGTGTCTCAGCGCCCGGCCTCATCGCGCGTCCTCCGTGCGCGGTCTCTAGCGCTTGTGCGCCCCAGCGCTCGGTCTTGCCTACGCGGTAAGCGTGCATCCAGCGCGCATGCTCCAGCTCCGTTTCCGTGCGCAGCGCCCACATCCCTCGGTCATCCGCCCGAGCGCCCGTTCTCGCCCGCGCGGGCAGCGCAAATGGTCTCATCCTTCCGCGCGGTCTTGCCGAGATTTCCGTGTCCTCCGCCCGGCACACCGCGCGGGCAGCGCGCGGCCGCGCACCCTGCATCCACTTGGACACTTTTTCTCATCAACTTGCACCATTAATATCTTCATATCTTATCTTCATTTCCAATATTCTTCTTGGCCGAATTTACTCTCCTTTAAACCCTACAACTCCATTTTCCTTTCTTCTTTTCTTCTTTCTTTTCATAGTTTTTGTAGATTAGTTATGGGTTGTATGTATTCAGCTTAATTAGTTCCTTGGGAGCATTGGATTGAAGCTTCCAAACTCATGTAGTAAGAACCTCTATTTCACTATTTCT
>JAULKM010000003.1:192506-211626 GCA_032355605.1 Rubia tinctorum | reverse complement strand
GAACAGCGAAGGCGGGATGTTTCGAGTTTTGCTGATAGCATTGAAGAAATCCTCTTACAGCAAATGCGCACAGAATCTCAACCTGACAGTGCCATCAACCAGTAGTGTATGCACCGATTTGGAGGAGGTAATTAGAAACTTCTTGTTCGTTATGAACTTTAACTCGGCAGTTATGAGGTGACTCCTTATTGTACAGAATTAGGGCATGCTTCAGAGCAGTGCTTGTATTACATGAGTAATGTGTCCACATGTAGCCCCGATGGCGCAAAACTGGATTTCATTCTGCTGAGCATAGTTGGAAGTGTGAAAGTGGAGGATCTGCATGTTCTTCTGAACTATTCTACGACGAAAACGACTTTAAATTTGCATCATTCATGACATCTGTAATGCGAATATGAGGCACTACAATAGTCGTTAATGGTGTTTAATGATTCAAATGCTCCCCGACTCAGAAAATTCATTTCTAATTTGAACTACATACGAAAAACAATCATAAAAAAATGGAAGCAAAAAAATTAGTCATTCTCCGACATGGCGAGCTTTGTAAAGTCACTCACTAAAGCTTCTGAGTGGTATTTCCTTGAATGTTGCTTTTGTTCGTTTCCGTATCTTTGCCTTCGCTCTGCTTCAAACACCAAAAAGCGATTCACATAATATTCAGTTATCTCTTCAATTTCTATGAGATATTGTGTTAGACTTGACCAAAATCTTGAATATTTTGGTCCGCAATGTTATGTCCACTCACTCTTTCTTTACACATTATTCCTTGTAAACTTGCATTTCTCAATCTCTCTTTTAATACTAGGATTTTAGTTTTGTAATTATTTTGTTGAAACATATTTCTAAAATCGTCTTTTAAGTCGGTTAAGAAAATTTAAGTCAGTTAAGAAAATTGTAAATCTATGGATACAATATAGGGTAAAATGCGTTTTTAACCCCATGTTTTGATCGAAAGTGTCAATATGACCTTGTAAAACCTAAAAGTGTCAAACTAACCCTATGTTTTAGTCAAATTGTGCAGTTGCACCCATTTTGCTTAATTCCAACATTGAACCAATGAAGTCAAATGTTGACCAAATGTTAAAAGACAAAAATACTCCTAGAATTAAAACTCAAATTTACATGACCATTCTACCCCTAAACTTTTGTATAAGCACTCACTGCCCACCGCTCTACAGTAGCCGCCCTGGGGCCGCTCCACCATCACTCCCCTCCCCAGCCACTCCCCTCCCCAATCACTCCACCTCTCTAACACCTCCTTCTCTCTCAGTCTCATCCACCTCCCTAGCACCATCTCCCCTCCTCCTCCGACGTAGCCGCCACTCCAAGTCCTCCTCCAGCCTCTCCCCCTCTCCCTCCTCCTCTTAACACCTCCTCCTCCGCCCACCACCACCATCTATGTCTGCTCCAAACGACGAAAACCACTAGCACCCACGAGCATGGTCTTAGCAACCTTGAATCGGCGGGTGTGGACCCACGAGCTCGTCCCCTCAATGCACCCAACAATAGGCGGCGCAGGAACCAACGGCAGGCGACAAGGAGCCAATGATGGAGGAACCAACCAGTGGCGGGCGGCGGAGGAACCAGCGAAGAAGAAGAAGAAGAGCGGGGAGGGGCATTCTTGTCTTTTCCTATTTATGTTTTTGAACTTTTTATCACGGATATATGTTCATTCTGCTGATTTTCGGCCAATTTAAGGTTGCTAGGGTTAGATAGGCACGTTCGTCCAAAACTTAGTGTTAGAATGACAGTTTCAGAATTGACAAGATTATATTGGTATTTTCAACCAAACATAGTGTTAAAAACGCATTTTACCTAGAAGAGAGATTATACTAAAAGAAAGGATGAGCGGAGATAGCATTTATTATAATTAGGGACGGATCGATCTGTGTGGACAACATGAGGAGCAAATTTTACATTTTTCTCTCTTTAAACTACAGAAGATCATCTATAAATGTTTATGTAATTTAACTCTAAATTTTAAATATTTCTTACTCCATATTTCAACATAATTAATCTCCATATATTCCAAATTAATTTTTACCTTGGCAACCTGAGCAGAAATAGGGTCGACTTGAAAGGTTGTGTTAGCAGCAGAACCCGGATTCAGTTCCTTTTTGGCATCAGCGGTTGGGAACTTTTGTTCCTCTAGACATTGCGAAATGTTCGAGCTTTCCTGCTTGCTTCCCATCTCACACTATGCGAACAAATGGCCTCTTTTCTTTTTTTGGGTGTAGTGAAATATTAAATTGCAAAGGACATTTATTATTGAATGTAAAATTTGAGGTCCATGTTTATAGGTTATGTAAGGAGAATGTGCGTTTTATGGCTGGGATGTCCGATTCTCTGGGAACATGTACACAATGCAATTCCAATTTGATCAGTGTTTGTTATTCTCATTTTGAACCAAAAACTTAGTATAGTCTGAAATCAGAGTCTATCACACTACCTAGAATGAAACATAGTACTCCTTCTGTTCCACGTGAAGAGTCCGGAAATTATGCCCCGTTACTACAAAAGATTAAGGAATAACAAGAAAAAAATGCAGTCATATGTGATCCAGGGTCAAGTACGAGCGCATATGAATTAGAAGTTGGTTGCTGCATCCGATATCACTGCAGTAGCTAATGTCAAAACTGTTGTATTTATAAACCATCTGACCCAACTAGTTCTCACATCTTAGGTACGTAGACAACGTTCATCAGATGCATGTTAGCAACATAGACGAGGAAAAATGCATTTCAAGGGGAGAGATTCCAGTTTTCACATTGTAGGTAATTTAGCTTAACTGATAAAGCACACAGAGATGAAGATGATTCGATTACATTGCACGCTTACCCTGGAAAACTAGATGCGGATTGTATTCCTAAGAGAAAACTCTATATCTGATTCAAAACTGGTGAGTTTCAAGAAATAGCATCACTTTTAAGTTGCATCCGACTCAGCAACTTCTTACAGACTGCACTAAAAATCTCTAAGCATTATAATTCGTCAAGAGGTCAACACTAAAATTGATTAGTCTAGCAGTTTGATTTATACGTTTGTATGGTTCTAGACTAAAAGTCATTTTCCGAGTGAGAACTAGAGAATCCACGAACAAGGTTGAGCAAACATCAAGCACACAGAACCTAAAAAGGTTACTAAGTACTATACAAATCCTAAATCAGCTTAGTTCTGAAAGGTTTTTAACACATCAGAAACTACACATGACATAGCAAGATACAGAAAGCATAGAAAGCCTAACCAAGTCAAGAGATCAGATTCAACAGAGTCGGCTCAAGAAGATCACGATCAAGATCAAATAGTGACATAAAGAGTAATGAACTACGTTCAAGAGGGAACTGTTTTATTCGAGATTTGAACACTAGTTAAAATCAAAATATCTGAGCAGAGAATATATCTTGTATACTCCAAGACTACAACGGGAAAGGAAAAAATAGAATCTATAATAAGAACAGCAGAATATAACAAGGGTTCAAAAAACCCAAATCTTACCCCTTTAGCACCTTTTCATCCATTATTTCATCAGAACATGCAAAGACAGCACTATCCATCAACAATGAATTGATCTTCTTGATTATCACCCTCAACCCTCGTATCATCATGTACCATACCATTGACATGGTGCAAATTCTGCATCACCTGAGATAGATGATAATGGCTACTAGCACCAGTATGGTCGGTGAGGCCTGCAGGATGACCAGTCCATTGTGAAACGAGACCAAGCAGCTGACTGGTAAGACTTTGTTGTTCATGAACTAATCTTGTTTGCATCTGGTTCATTTCTGATCGATGTTCGCTTAACATGTTATCAATCCTCTTTTTCCATTCGACTCTGTTCATATTCATCCTTTCCTCCCACTGCCTCTCATACATCAGTTCCTCCTCTCTTCTTCTCCTCTCACGTTCTTCACTTTCCTTTTCCATAGCCTCCCACTCTTGCATCCTCTGCCTCTTCAACTTCTCCCTTGCTTTTTCCTTCTCCTCCCTTTGCCTTTCCCTTTCTTCCCATTTTCTCTCCCGTTCCTGTTCGATTTCCACCAAAATCCTATCCCTCCTCTGCCTCTCCCGTTCTCTATCAGCTTCACGCTGTTCAAAGCGGCCTTCCATCTCTCTAAGCTCTCTCAGCTGATTCGAGAAAAACATCCATGACGCCTTCTCCAACCCTTTGGACACCTTCCTCTTCTTCTTAGTATCAGAGACAGTCGCCTCAATGTCTTCATAAACAAATCCATTATCGCCATCATCCTTCACCTGACCACTACTCCCATTACCACCATTATGATTCTCCTCCCCTTCGTCCCGGCCATAATTAAACTCCAAACTCATAACACCATTCTCAACCCCATCAAGCCCGGGCGCAAAATCATCATCCCCAACCTGACTAAGATGCTCAAACTGACTAATATCCATCCCATCATATCCCCCATCATTATCATTACAATCCCCCACAATTACCAACGGATCGCCCGCACTGAAAACCGCAGCCACATCACCAAATACCTCCTTATACCTAAGAAAATTCGACCAATGAGCAAGCCCCTCCATCCAATCAAACTCCTCCTCCCCACCTGGGTCGCCCGCAGCTTCCACTTTCTTGATCTTCTGCTTAACTAAAGCATACTGATGCCTCATGTTCTGCACTTTTATCGACACATCCTTCCAAGTCCACTGCCACGGGTAAGCGATGGGGTCTCTAACATGGTGTACAGCATTGACATACAAAGCAATAGGCTTAAACTTCTTCTCCCTAGTTTTCATTTTACCCAAAGTACCATCACAAACCATCTCACCATACTTATCAATCAAACTCCTCTCTTCTGCCTCAGTCCATTTCTTTCTCCTAGGAGTAGGCGGAGCCATCATTATAACATAACCCAAATAGACAATAAAATCACTCAAACCGAAAGCAGACCCGATTCTGTACAAAACCCATATAAGAATCCTCTAAACAAACTGAAAACTACCCAGTACAGGAATCAAGAAATGTATTCAGACAAGAATCTGTCACCGACAACTGACCTTTGCAGCAGAGGATTCTTGAAGAAGAAGAAGGCCTCTACGGGCGTCCAATAATTTGGATTTGAGGTTGATTTTGGGCAGCAATTTGGTAGCAAGTACAAAAGAATTGGGGAAAGTAGCGCTTGTCCGAAGGAACGACAAAATAGCGACTTTTGCGATCCAAACTGGCTATCCTATAGAGCAGCAGCCATTTCACTTATTTATTTTTTTTATTAAAGAAAAGTGCTTATACATCTACAGGTAATTAGGAGAAATGTTTAGATGACCGCAGTTATTTGATAAGTGCTCACATAATTTTTAGTTCTTCAAAAGAGCTGTTATACTCACGACCAACATTCAAAAGTACAAACATAATCCTCTTGCCTGAAATCGGCGTTGATAAGATTGAAAATGACTAATATACTCATGTTCTATTTTTAGTTTAATTTTGGCCACTTTCACGCCTAAAGTGGGGCCCCATTGTTGGAACATAAACAAAAAATTTAGGGTTATCATCACTTATTTTAAAATTTGTGGGTCGGATCAGAACATTATGATTAGAACTCTTTTCAAAATGTTTATATCAGATCTTAATTTTTTATATAAGTGCAAATATAACCCTAAGATTTTTGTTTGTGTTCTAACACTACGGCCCACTTAAGTGGTAAAACTGGCAAAAATTAAACTGAAAATATAACATGGTTATTTTGGTCATTTTTCAATCCGGTCAATAAGAGCACTTTTAATAAAAATGGGGCTACATTAGTATTTATTAAAGAACTGAGAGTTATATAAGCATTTTTTCTACTCCCTTCGTCTCGGAAAAAATGACACATTTACTTTTTTTAAAGTCAAATTTTACAAACTTTGACCCTAATTATATATTAATATATATAAAATAAAAATATTATTTGAGACATTGTTAGATACGTCTTAACATCTATTTTCTAAATATCATTTTTTAATGAAAATTTGTTGTGTGTAGCTAGAGATATTCTTGGTCAAATATGATCATTGAAGACCATGAAAAAATAAATGTGTCATTTTCTCTGGGACAGAGGGAGTATATAATTTACATAAATGTCAATTTAACTTTCTGACAGTTGAAAGTGTCAATATAACCCAATATAATAAGTGAAAGTGCAAAAACACCTTTTCTGGCAACTTTTAGGCGGAATTCTAAAAAGAGACACTTTTGCTCATCCAGAATAAAAAACCAAAAACTGGAAAAAAATAGTGAATGACGTTATTGCCCTTACCGTCATTAATACCCCAATTATTGAGACCGTCGTCGCATTGTCATCGCTGTGTTGCCGTAACAGGTAGGGTTATATCAGCACATTATAAAAATTAATAGGGTTAAATTAGCACATTACTAAAATTTATAGGTTTATATCAGTACATTAGTAAAAAGTGTAGGGTTATATCAGTACATATTGTAAAAACAAATTGTCATGTCAGTACAAAATCAATGTCGACCGCACGCTACCGACATTTCAATCTCTTCTAATGATGGCCGATGTTCCAAAGGGTGATTCTGATGTGGAAGGAAGCGCTTAAGCGAGGTCAACGCAGCGGACGTTGACGTGGAGGTGCAGAACCCTTCAAAAATGGTATTTTCGTCTGAAATCCCCCTTGATTCACTAGATTATTGCGATATTTAGTTTGATTCTGTGATTTTCTTTTGCTTCTCGTCATATGAATAGAAATATGCAGTATATGTGGTATAAAATATAGGGGTTTTGGTAATATTTTGTTTATTTTTTGTGTTTAGTCTGGATTGATGATTGGATGACTTTTGGTGTCGTGTGTAGTTGTTATTTTTACTGTGAATGGGTTTTGGAAATGAGGCTAGGATATGTGATAATGGTGTTTAATATGAATGAGGGTGTTATGATGTCGAACTTTATGGTGTATATAATGTTGTTATGATGTGATAATGGTGTATATGATGCTTGCCCGTTAAGACCAACCGAATGTATGACCACACACTTTGCTTTTATAGTATGTGTTGATATAACCCTACCTTTTTTACGAATGTGGTGATATAAACTTATAAGTATTTGGAATGTGCTGATATAACTCTATCCGTTTTCACAATTTGCTGGTAGAACCCTACTTGTTACGGCGGTCCGACAACGATGGATAAGAGTATAATTGTCCACCCATATTCAGATTTTGGTCCAGGTGCACTTTTGTCATTTTAGAGGGATCGACGGCCGGAAACACAGGGTCAATGCGGGAATGTCCACCAGAGGGTTATATTGACATTTTCATTAACTAGTTAGAGTTATTTTTTTTACTTTAAATTATTTGAGTGTTATGTTGATATTTTCGCAATTATATAGAGTTATATTGGTATGTTGCCATTTTTATTTTTTCACACATGTTCCTTTTATTGGGAAGAAAAATATTTGGAAAAAACACAATAACTATTTCTTTATATGCATGCATATGTGATCCTAGATTTTTGTAAGTGCAGTATACTTTGGATCGGTATTGAGTTGTAAAATTTAAACATTGCAATCAACAATCAGCTTTGACTTCATACTTCACGATAGTGATTCAATTTGAAAAGATAAAATTATTCATGGGTCTTTATTTAGTAATCAAACGTAGTTGTCCCTTGAACAACAAAAGTGTCAATTCTTTTGATAAAATTACTCATAGGTGCGAGCTGAGGAGCAGCACTAACACTGAATTGAATCGAGTACTGGAAAGTTTGTAAAGGGTGAATTTTTACTCTGATGGTTGTACGGCGGAATCCAGCTGCAACGTGAACCAATTCTGATACGACTGCATTCTATGCAAAATTTATGTGATGGATACACCAGTAATTGTTTTTAAAATAATAGAATTTAATTATCAAAATTGGTTCAGTTTGACTACCAAAAATTAAATTATATCAATTTATCTGGCACGGGGCACTACTTTTCCCTTAATCCAACCATGTTTCTTGTCTCTTGTCTCCTGGTGCCCACATATTGAACTTGAACACTCAGCTGTTATAGTGCAAAAGCACAATAATTTGAGAACAGGATCACTATGTAGATTCTGAGCTACTCAAAACCAGGAACAAATAACATTTCTCGTATCAGTTTGCCATTCAAAAAAAACGCCCCCAAAGAATTTGTTTGAAAATATGATATAATAAAAGTTGACTTCGTCAATTTTGGGCTTAGTTTTGATCAGTATCCGAAATGAATTGGGTTCGGTGGATGACATTTTTGGATTCTACGTTGCGAGTATTATAAAATTGGTTACTCGAACACTCAAAATGGATCAAGAGTGAATGAGATATTGATGTCTAAAGATTCAATCTTGGAAGAGAAAATGTGCGAAAATACACATTTGGAAATGCCTTGAAACTCTTTGTCCCACATGGGAAAAAGAGATAGCTTGTGACTAGTATATAATTTGGGAAGCTTTCTTCCTTGATAAATGTCTTTACAAGCTTATGTTCCAACCTCTACGCGCAGGGGGTGCAAATTAAACAAATTGGACTTGAATTTAGAGCTGACTTTGTACATGTGCACGACTTGCGTACACGAATGCAACAGTGTTCGCCTGAGGCCCGTTTTACATCCGACATGCATTTTTTTATATTCTGGACGTCCAAACACTGGACTGTTCTAGAAGGCCCGAACCGTGTGCTGTGCTACGGTTTACCAGTTGTATTGAAATTCGTTTTTGATGGAATTTCGGTTTCTGATGTGGATAAAATTGAGATAATTTCGAGCCAATAAGAATTAATTGGAGATAATGACGATATCTCTAATTAGAAGACAATCAGATCACAATCACGTTTCTCATATTAGGGCTAAGTTTTCACCTCTATAAATAGTGCGTCTAGGACCATAGAAAACCTGCACCACTCGAGTTAATCCTTCTCTATCTCTCGAGTTCTTCTTATTCTTTTTCTGTCTGATTTCGTATTGTCCCTCTGTCGGACTGGTGATAGTACTTGCGAGCCTAGCGTGAATTCGAGGTAACTCTTACGTGTTTAAGGTGTTGCATTCAATGGTTTTATCCTTGGGAACAATGCTCATACGGGGCTAATTCGTTTCAAGGGCAGTGAACGTTGTTCGCGACTCCACTTTTATGTGATTGCATGTAATCGTGTTACTGTTTTAAGTAAATCGCATGACTGTATGCTTTAAATTAATTCGTATTGAATTTTGCATAATTTTTTAATGCATGATCAATTAATAGAATTATTATTTTGATGCATGCTTGTGGCAATTTTAATTTACAGATTTAATTAAATTATTTTATTTCCAGTATAACTTGCAACAGAATTATGCTGCTACATATGCTTTTAAAGATTAGAATGTTACCGAAAATCAGAAGAAACACATTCAAGATTGATCAAGTTTTGCGGGAAATTTGAACTAAGTCGGTGGAAGGAGTTTTTGAACTTATCATCATCTTTGATAAGTTGTTGGAGCAATTTTTTGTTTTGATAGTTAGTCCACTTGTATAGTTGTTGAGTTAGCTAGTTTGTTAGATAGTTATAGCTTGATTCTTGTATATATAGCAGTGTAAACACTTCATTTGGTTAAGTTGATACAATTGATTTTTCCCATAGTTTTGTTCCATTGAGCAATCAGTTTTAGCTCTTTTGATTCAAGCTCATCTGAGCTTGTTCTTGGTTTAATCAATTCTGATTTCTTCATGGTATCAGTGAATGTAATTGTGGATTCTCTGTGAAACCGGAAATGCAAGCTAATTGGGAGTTCATCGTCGTGCCTCTCAAAAATAATATTTATATGCCCTAATTGCTGCTTACTATTAGAAAGAAGATAGTAAAAAGTCGGGGCATCTACGAGAAAATGGGGGTTCTAACAAGTGTTTAACGTAGTTAAAAAGCACACGAAAAAGTCACTCTACGTGTGTGTAAACCAATTTGGGGGTTTTGATTTTAGAAAACACTATGACTACTTTAAATAGCTAAATTATCCAACAATTAGAGAAAACAATATAACTACGAACACACTAGCACGAAAAATGTAATTAAGATGATAACGAGTCTTGGGCGCAATTGGTTTACATTTCTAGTCATCATTTGATCATCGATTAATTAACATATTTTTATGTATTTATCACATATGGTGGAGAACTTATCAACACCTTTCGGGTGAAGATATTTCTTACCTCTCCTCGGTTATAGTTAGAGTGGACGATCGGCGCCACACAATAACTCTTACCCTCGGGTCACCCTAGATGATCGGCATTATAGACTTCCCCGAGAATAGCAATACACATGGAGAACCAATACAACTAACACAATATCCTATAAGCGAGACATATCGAGATAGCACAAATGTATCTACTAATAACGACTACAAGGATCAGCCTTCATGCTAATCGTTGTTAGTGAGCCACGTTGATAATTAATCAAACCCATTCAAATTCATCTCAAATCTAAGTAATTTAATCAATCAATAATCATAATTAGTTGTCACACCCAATTACAACCTAACATCAATTAACGATAATCACATTGATAAAAAGTCAAAGTATCACGGGTTTAACCAAAAATCTAGCAAATAATTTACTCACAATCATCAAATATTTGGTCATGCATTAACTACACAAGAAAGCACAAAATATACTTGATAATCAAAGCACAAAATAGGATAAATCAAATCTCGTAAATTTATACTAAAAATGCTTACCAATTGCTCCCAAGATTGTATTTAGCCTAGATTAGCTAAAATCATAACAAATCTACAAGAATCCATGGTAAACATAAGATAAATGAAGAAGGAATAAATGAAAACTAGGGTTTTGGTAGAGAGAAACTGTGATAAGGAAAGGATGGATGTGACGAAGGGGCTAAAAATAAGGAATTTAAGTTCTCAGCCCAGCTTTGTTGCTGTGGGCCGCAAGGCATGTCTACGGCCCGCAGAGCTCCCATTGACTTGCAGAATAATCCGTTGACTGGGCTTCGGGCTGTAGGACACTGCTTCGCCCCGCAATGGAAACACTGCCCTCTTCTTGTTTTCATCGCTATGGGTGAACCGCTGATATGTTTTCAGAGTTCTTGTAGTCAATTTTATAGTGCTCAATAAGAAAAATCCAATGGTACCATCCTCAGAGTCTTTTTCTTCTCGGATCATTCTCAGAACTCGGTTTGAACTTCTGGATCACAATTCATCCGCTTCTTTGTCTTCCTTCTTCGATCCTTTTATTTTCTACCATGTTTTGACTCATGGCCTTCAATCTTCTACCATCCTTGCAAATGAACTTCACTAAAATACTCCAAAGTACTTATGAGCAATCAACAAATTAAGCTCACAAAAAGGAATCTAAATGCTCGTAATTACAAAAAATCCATTAGACTAAAATTAGGTTACAAAATGAAGGTTTTAGATACGAAAACTGAAAACGGTTATCTAAACCCTGTATGAGGTAACCTACCTAAATATAGCAATCTTCCAACAAAAGATAGCAAAAGAGATGTTAAATGCTTCAAAAAATACATGCATTTGACATCTCATTACCGATGATGTTATTAGACATACATCGGATAATGAATAATAGAAGAAACTCCATGAATTTTACCCTGAGTTTTGATCTGACCCCAACATTTGAGGTTAGGGTTATGGACTAATGGAATGAATCCATTCTCTAATATGAGTAGCAATTATAGTTCTTGGCCCGTTATGTTGGTGACCTATAATCTATTTCGTGGTTAACAATGAAACGTAAGTATGTATTGTTATCTACAATGATATCAGTTCCTAAACAACCCAGTAATGATATAGATGTCTAGCTTGATCCTCTTGTGGAAATTTTGTTGACTTTATTTAATGATAGTTTGCGAATGTTTGATGGGAGTGTGGGTGAAATTTTCACAGTGAAAGCTCTTTTGTTTTGCACTATCAAAGATGCCAATTGCAGAAGATTTATTCGCTGCACATCTTTATGTTTTTCGCAATTATGAAGATGTTGTCCCATATATTAAGATTAACATGGATGACATTCAAGTTGAACACCGAGATTTCAATGAAAATTAAGTACATCAATTGTACACTAGGACCTTCACAATATGGGTTCGTGATCACGTAGACGTCGACGAGCATTAGAAAAAAGTTTAATGGTTGGCTCATCATCCTTTTGGAACTCTTTTAGTTATGAAGGGTACGACATCAATGAATTCACATTCGCCACCAAACAAGTGGATGATAAGGGTATTTCCCAAAGCATTGGAGTGTCACTAGTGTCAGAAGCTTTGCACGTTAGCAGTGAAGGTAATATCAAGTCTATGTATGCCCAACAATGTTACTTTGGCACTTTTTGAGACATTTGGGATCTTGACTATGTGACTATGTAAATCCTTATTTTTAAATGTCAATGGGTAGATATTAACAGTGGTCAGCAAACCAAGGAGTTAGGATTCACCCTCAATGATAGAAATCATATCGGTTGGAGAGAAGATCCGTTCATATTAGCTTCCCAAGCCCATCGGGTTTTTTATGTAAGAGATCATGTTGATCATCGGTGGGAGATTGTCATTGAAGGCAAAGGGGCTTTTGTCAATGCATTTCAATTGGTGAAACGGATGATGTTTTTTCTCAAAAAGGATGATCGGAGTTCACAGAATTTTATCGGGATAAATGACCACGATAAAGGAATTTGGGTGGACGTTCGAGGTATGGTCAACCGTAAAAAATGGAATGCAAAGAAGGGAAGGAAAGAAGTTAATAAAATAAAGCATTAGTATTTACATTTTGTTGTTGGGCAGTAGAAATTCTGTTCATTTCATTTTGACCAAAGGTTGGGAGGGTCTTCCAAGTTCGGAAGCCTATCCGCTCTTATGTTTCACATTGAAAAAATTGATTTATTTGGAAACTTGGTCAATGCACTCTAGACCACAATGAAAAATAACTTAATTTTGACACATATATATTAATACAGTATTCGTACATATTGAAAGTAGTCAAATTAAAATATAATATCACAATCTTAATACATATAAGATGGAAAATATTCAAGAATTTTAACACGTTCTATTACAACATAAAAGGTTCAAATTCGGAGAACAACTTAACTATTCAAGATTATTCCAAATAATTGCCAAGGTTACCCATTGAGATTGAGTGATGGAGACACAGTCTAGAGATCGAGGCAAGATGTCGCTTGAGGGCTCATTAACATTTTTTCTAATCTCCAAATCTTATATTTCATGGCAGAGAGCTCCTTCGTACCCACCGGTAGAAATCTCTGAACCCCTTGAAGTAGGCCTTCTCCGAATATAAAATAACACAAAAACATGTTGAAATGAAATTAAAATTAATTGTAACTACAAAGTATTCAATAAATAAGAGTTTCTCTTACCTTCGTCAATTCTCAGCTTCTTACTTGACTCCGCCCTAGAAATGCCCTTGTGGAACCATGTGTAGTCGATCAACACCCACTTCTTCTTTTGAACGTAGGTCTGGTCGAAGTACTTTGGGGTATTTTCCTCTTTGGTCAAATTCAACCCATCCACATTTTTCAAGATGCGCGTAGTTAAATTTTCCTATAGGAAACTTTTCAAAACCTTTTTTGAAGTCGCTACCCACAACATATGATTATAAATAGTAGATTCAGGGTCTATCTTTCTACCCTTGATTATATTTTAGAACATTAGGGTTATGTAGGTGGGTTCGATTATGTGATCGGTAGTGGGCACTAAAGTCCTAGAATCGCTTTCATAGACAATTTCTTGGTTAATGGCCAAATGTGTTAGACAAAAAGTCTTCAGTTTTCCCAAATCAAACACATTTCGTTGAAAATACCTCATACTACACTCAATGGGGTCAATAAATGGGGGGTCAGCATCATGCAAAGGCCATTTCTCCCTATGTTGAATATCATCTAGCGGACTATCGTTGTCTTCCAGATAAACTTGTTCCGGGTGAAGGTAAGGGCATTCTAATAATTTATTCAAAGTTCATGGGCTAATTACGATATCAATACCTCCTACCCGAGTAGCATAATCCTCATTGGAAACCTCTCGTAAGTTACTATATAATAGACACACCTCATTGAAATATGATGGTTTATTACAAGATAACAATTGTTCAATGTGTTAGTCTTGAATTTTTTTTTAAAGGGTCAGATAATCCAAGGTAATCACTGAAATCTAATACATAACAATCAAGTAATTTGTCACTGTCTCTCAAAGCATTATAATGAATTTCTGCAAGAAGAGAAACAAATTTAACCTCATCATACCTGGGATTGTGCCATGTGGATGAAGAACAACCTTAGATGCACCACCTCTAGCCATGCTTCTCTTGGACTATTTTTTTCACAAATTATGTGAGGATGAAACAAAGGATTTGCGAGACCGTAAGAGGGCTAAGGTTTTGCTCAATTTGGGGCTGAATTGTTTGAACCTGCAATTGGGATAATTTTTTATAGTCAAACGATTGTTACGAGTTCGGAAATTAGTTGGTCCTATAATAATAAAGACCTGATTTTAATTTTCGAACTCGAAACCTAATAATCGGCTCTTCAAAAAAATTACTCGACCCTCTTCCGACTTTGAATATAGTTTTGATTTGGAAAAAAGTGACCAGTTTTTTATCCCAATTTGGAAGATAAGTTTCTGAGTTTGGAAATGTAATCGGTCTCATTAGGAAAATTTGGCCGATGGTTTTCCAAGTCCAGAAGGTTGTCTTGTCCATTTTGGGCACTTAGCCGATCATCTCCCGGACTCAGATGATGCTCCAGAATTTTAGTCAACTAGTAAAACACCATCTCTTCCTTTCTTATTTAAAATCTTAGAAAACCATAACTATAAAATGAATTGAAGTTGAGACTTTCTCTAAAAAAAGACTGCATCACAAGAACTAAAAATGACACACATAAATGTAATCCCATGAAAATCTCAAAAATCACAAGGAAATTAATTTGAATATTAGTTATAAATGTTAAAAAAACACAATTCAAAGTACTACTCCATGGAATATTTGATCACCAAAAAATAAAATTCCAAAGTCTAGTTGTCTTCAAACATAGCCTTAATATCTTTCTCGACATTCTCTGGATTGTCCACACCATTTTCCCCTGACCCATCATTTTCATCGTCATTATTAGAGAACACCGGCTTAAAATTTGGATGCTCTTCATCTTTGCTCAAATCAAGATGCAAACCTTAGGTTTCAATAAATTGGTCATGTGGCTTCTGTGGACAGCAACATCACAAGAGTGGAAGTAACGTCAACACTAATGCAACCGAAGTATCTGGATAAGGTTTTTTTCCAACCTCATTCGGTACCTATAAAATATAATATGTTAACTTCAATGTATGAAAATAATGTTAGCACTTAAAAAATAATTGAATTTGAATTAAAATGTAACTTACGTGAACTCAATGCCTCAGCTTTATCTTGGGCTAATTATCGTACTCGCTTTGTAGTTTTTACCACCTGTCCGGTGATGGGATAATGCTCCCACTTTTTTTTCAAAGCCCAATTGTAGTTGCTTTTTCCAGAACCAACTACGATCGTAAAACTCTAATTGCATTGGTCGATTCACAAGCTATACTTTGGCTTTTCTTGATCAAAGCATTGATCAATCCACCGTACGAGAGACCCTTCTTCTTGGTCGTCGCGGCCTTCAACATACTACATATGATAGTGTTGCCAGAGTTTATCTTAACTTCTTCCATTGTGTAATAGAAAACCATCTAGTTCCTTATTGTTAGCTCACAAGTGTGCCCCTCTGTCGGCAAAACATTCAGGCAAACCCACTCATAAATTAGCCTCTGTTCTATAGTCAAACATTGACATCATAGCGTTTATCTTGACAAACCATGCCATTACTACAGGACATAATAGGGTGGCTTCTGTCATGCTCGACCAACTTTGTTGATGATATATATCTAACGGACCTAGGGGATCGTTGGGCCTCAATGCATCCAAATAATTATAGGGGCAACCTAAGACTTTGTTAATCGTGTACTTTGTCACCAAAACGATATTTCCATTAACCTTCGTGACATAAAGGTTATTAGCACTCCGTCCTAAATTTGCATGTAATTGAATACCTCGTCAATTTATACATTATCCTCTACACAAAACAATTTGTCTAAGTATTTTTCTTCAAATGGCTTAAGTAGGTATTCTAACACTACAAGAAACAAGACCTTTTACCTTGCTTCTATAGGACCTTTTACCCCGGTTTTCAATCCTAGAAGAACCGAAGTAAATACAGTCGGAGTAATAGGTTTGTTTTTTTACTTCTTTTTCCAGCCGATATCGGTAGGATATGTGACCAACATCGGTCAATGGTAGTTGGTTAACCAGGGAAAATCATATCTACAACATTGTAAAAACCAATGGCGATTTCCACATGAAAATGACGTCGACCAGAGCATGAAGGCATTTGATGGGTTAAAAGGGTGCGATCTCTTTCAAGTTGACGTTATTTATATGATGGGTTACGTCGCATATCATTTAAATTGACATTGTGCGCTGACGTGGAATGGTGATTAATATGTGGCATTTTAAATAGTCGACGTTGCTCAGCAAACCTCGTTTTATGCAATGTCGATTTTGTGTCATTTCAGCTGTGAACAGGTCAAAATCGTAGATTAATCGGTTGGACATCATTTCTCCTGTAGTATTATATTATTTACTATGTAATGATTCAACAATCGTTCGTCGATAGCAATTACATTGTATTTACAAAATCCGACATTAATAATATATTAAAAATACTAATTGTACATTCTATAACTCTCATTTTCCCAGTACAGCAGATACATATGTGCCAATGGATATATAAATTATAAAGGCGAGAGCGTAGACATAAATATGAACATGGAATGCAGTATAGCCACGTCACATGCTGAAAGGACCCAGGTTACAGTAACCAAAAGCTAAGCGACGTCAGATATTCATACATTCCAGTCATGTCCTGTTAAATACAATTTTGGTAACCAATCGTTTGCATATCGTAGTTAACGATGCACTGACCGACGTTGCACATTCAACCTGTGTTTTTACTAAAATTTGATTATTTTCCACAATCAACCCTAATGTCAGCCCTAAAATCATTGTTTAATATTGGGAATACAATCAATATACACTATATAACATGTAACATTGTCAACATACTTAATGAAAATATTCAATCATTGTAGAAGGTATGTTCATAAAAATACTACATGAACATTGAATGTTGGGAAAAATGCCTCAATTAATTTGAACCAGGAGATGCTCCATCCTAGGATACTTGTTGATGGTTTAGAGAAGGGAGTAGATTGGGTTCTTGAGTAGAGTTGAAATGTTGTGAATGGAGAGAAAGGTGTGGAGTTGGGGTAGGAATAAGTTCATTTGTTGGAGGTGAGAAGTGAGATCAGGTGTGGTCTTGTTGCTGAATATAATTTAAATGAGATGGGTTTGGGGAAAAAAATTGTTCAAAATTTTGGCTAAAAATTTTGTTTGGTGCCTGAAATTTCATTTTGACTAACGTCGATTAAGTGTCGGCCATTGAATCGTTATAAGTGAACATTATACGATGTCACCTATGTGGGCTAAAGTATAATTTTCAAATTTTTTTGTAAAAAAATTGATGTAAAGATTGCAGGCCCTTCCGATGACCTGTATATGGGAAACATGAAAAAAACACTCCTATATGTGTAAAAAAATTGATGTAAAGATTGCAGGCCCTTCCGATGACCTATTTATGGGAAACATGAAAAAAACACTCCTGTATGTACGAATAACAAATTGTTATATCCAATTTAGGCTTTAGACTTCTCCCAATTCCTTGTAGGGACTTGAGTGAAAAAAATTAATAAATGCATCGGTAGTCCCAAACTCAATTACGATACTCTCAAAAATAACCATGGTCACCCACAACTTATACACGACGTCGGTATTAGCTATAGTGGTCCTATCCCCAGATAGACTTTGAGAAGATCTTCCTAAATAAATCTTGTTTATATACCTAAGATTAATCATCTGCGATATACTTTAGAACATGTACTAGCACTCATTTAGAAATTATGGAAATGAAGAACATGACAAATGAAATTTCATTTGATTCTATTTGGTGAAAATTATCGTTCTCATAACGCTGATAGTAAGGGCTGGAACACAATGTTAAGAAAAAATAAGGACGATTAATGTGGTTCGCACGTCTGCTGGATAGTACGCATATTTTTTGGGTACAGAATAAAGAAGTGTAGTGAGCATTCGAGGAAGTTTGGGGTCGTAACTTAGTTTTCTTAAATTTTTGCCATACACTGTATGAGGAGATTGTGACTTCTCCCACTCTATTGGAGAGACATATTTAAAAAAATTGAAAAGTAAACTGACACGCTTAAATTGGATTCCAATCTTCATTCACGGGACCTTTTCTATCCCCATTCAACTAATTAATGATCCACGATAGTAATAAGGAAACTTGCATGATCCCACTGATATCTTCACAAAATCTTCCGATTAAAAACGCACACATGCAAGGTATATATAGTAATGGAATACTAATAATAATGAGGAAAGAATACCCTCGTGACCTTGATGCATAAGTCGTAACAACATGTCTGTGACAATGTGATTTAGATTATTGGCTATATCCAATTATATGATTTTCCGACCAAGTAAGATAGCTATTTTTCACCGTGAAAAAAGTATTCTCCTGGAAAATAGATCCAGGACATAACTCTGGGGAAAACACTCCAACAATCAAGTCAATCTTTCCTTTCAAGAATTATAATTTCTGAGTTTAGTTTCACTTACCTCAACCAATGTTGATCACCCTGTATTTATAGGTGATCATCGTCGTGGCCCTGCTTTACTAGGGTCTAATGTCATGAGGCACTTCGTGGTTCAATCGTGATCACTGTAATCTCGGTTTATGGCTAAGTGTTGATTGTGGCTCCACCATTATCGGTCCGTGGTTGACATGGACATTGAGCCGAATCATTATGCATTCCTTGTTGGTTTAGTCACGGTCGAGTATTGGCTGGGCCTAAAGGACAACAACCTCCATCTTATGGGCTAGGTATACACCATCCAATTTTGCATATTTTGTCTCCCACCATCTAGGAGGGACCTAATTGTAAAAACAGAAAAGTTCATCGGTTGTGTTGAAATCAATTTGGATTAAACCG
>JAULKM010000003.1:162049-182195 GCA_032355605.1 Rubia tinctorum | reverse complement strand
TCTTTTAAAATGAAGTAATAAAGTTAGCCATTTTTAAACTTTTCTTCAAGTAAATTATATGGGTTTGGTTAAAATTACAAAATAAACCATTACTATGTAATAAATGTAAAAACTGTAAAATGGAGAATTTGGTGGAGTTGGAACAAAAAAATATAGAGAATATGAGTTTTGAGTCTCCATTTTCAAAAAAAAATGAGAACCTGTTGGACTTACTCTAACATGACAATGTCTATCTAACAAGTAGAAAATATATGCAGCAAGAGCACAACACAATTTTAGCATGGAAAGCCTCCTCAAACCGAGTAAAAACCATGGGGCTTGTAAAAGCCACTTAAACTCTTCCATTATAATCAACAATAATGGGCACATAAATTTTCCCTAGCACCAAATAGAGGAATACAATATTTCATCAATATATCAATACCTATCTTGGTAAATAACAAGCAAACGAGAAATCTAATCAAGGTAAAAACCAAACTGAAACACCAACCTCTGCTGTCAAGGTTTTACCTTCTGAATCTCAACCTAAAAGGCTCAGAATCAGATATCCACCGTTCATAATGTGTGCCTAAAGCTCATGAACAACATATCTAAAAATCATAGTGGTCCAACGGTTGAATCTCGAGAATGAACCGGAATATTGCAGCTGGTCCGCAGCTCAAAACCCTCCCTACCTGAATTTCTCCTTTTCTTTCCTCTCTCTTTTGTTCTTTTCCCTCTACCTTTCTTTGTTCTAGAGGAGGCTTATAAACCTAGGTCAAGTATTAGTTGGGTTAAAAGTAATAGGCCCAATAGGGCATTTGGATCAATGTCCAAATCTAATGCTTACTCACTTTGTATACTTGACCCAATTACTTTTGGATTTCCTTTTCTATCATAAATCCTTCTTCACTGTCGGCTGTGTTTCGCTGAAAGCTTGAGGTCCCCCCGATGACCGAAAAGGATGAGGCAGAGCTTTCCTATACTTTTAGACTAATTTGCAATTCAGCTCTTGAGGTTTAACTTAATTTTAAATATTTACCCCAAATATAAAATAATATTAACTTAACCTCGAGTTTGAAAAGCTTCCATCTTTTTTATATTATAATACTTATTATTAGTCCTTGATTTTACTATGAGACGGATCCAATTATTAATAAGAGAGAGCTGGCCAATATAAGAGTCAATAACAGGGAAAATAATAATAAGACTAGCTCCATAGCAACAACTATGCAAGCTAATTGTTGCCCCCAAATTACTAAGGTGCCTAACGTTTAAATACTAACGCCATCATATCTAATCTACACAAAATTCCGCCAAAATCTTGTGCCGTTTTTCTCTCCATTTCTAATCAGAAGCATGCGTGGTATCTCAGGGAAGGAGAGCAAGTGATGCCCGGTGCTCGGAAGGGGGCAATCACAACCAAAATATTTAGCCGGAAGGTAAGATGGTGGCCATAACTGGGTCCGAGATTGCGTTCCGAGGACTCAAAAATGGTTGATCACCCGCAAACCCACCTTCCCATCTTCATTGTCATCATTTTCCTTTTCTTGTAGGCGCGATTTTTGGCTGCAACCTTCAACTTCCGCTTTGCATTTCGCATGGGGTTTACCACAGCCATAACCTTTTCTTCCCGTTTCCTCTTGTCCCTCTTCGCTTTCAGGCTTTTCCGTATCTCGCTGTAAACTTGCACGAAGTTCTGTGCCCCCATATTATCTCGAACACTGTCGGAAACCTCTTGTGCTAATTGCTTTAGGTCATCTGCAATGTCAAAAGCCAAAATATGTCAAATCCGATATGGGCCATATCACTGACACCTATCGTCTAGTTTACAGCAATCAAGCTGAGGCACAGAGCTGGTGCGATTGACGAAAAAGATGCAATCTTGAAAAGAAATTGCCATCTTTTGCTCATAGTAAACACATCATAGCATAACCATATTGAAAGTTTGAACACCAGCAGGCATAATTAGCGCTGAATATAATGTCTACACAAAGGTCATCTGCACTATGCTTTGGTTGTCAATGTCGCAAGGACACATGTGAATAATGTAATGGTATCAGACTCTTACCTGAAACAACTCTTCCCGCATATCCTTCACAGACTTTGTACAAAGGTAGCAGCATCTGACATGCATAATCCTGTCTATTAGCTTCAACAGCTGGTGCAGTACTTGAGGGTTGTCCAAGAAGCCTTGGAGAAATTGCCTTGAAACAATTGAAGACAACTTTTGTCTGTGCAGAGAGCAATCATGAATTAGGCAAGAATACATACAAGTCAACATTAGGAATGAAAAAACATGGTAATATGGGGATGTAGGCGAAGCTAACAAGAGAAAAGGGATTTTTAACACTAAAGGAGTCGCTTCTAAAATGCTGGTATTATGCTCATGCAGTCTTCTGACATCACTAAAATAACACACCTGTTCTGTCTCCACTTGGAGGGATATTCTCCCCATCCTCTTGAGTAGATAGGAAACAAGAAAACATTCACCGTGCTTATTGTTCTCTTCACCATGTGGCTCACTGATATCAGAAGTAAGATATGCAAGAGTGCCTTTCCCCTTACTAGGATCTAGCACATGGAAAGCCCTGACAACAGAACTTTGCTCAGCCTGTTCAAGGCTAGACCAGAACTTTGGAAATTCCACATTTCCACCCTGCTGTAGAAGGGAATGCAGGTTACAAATTGCAAAAACAATGTTGTGAATCAGGGTTCTTGCAGCATCATCGGTCAGCTGTGTTCTTAGTTGGCAGCAGAGTGAAGCAGAAATGAAGAAAAGTCTACTTGGCCTCATGAGCATGAATGTTTCTCTGTCAGCTTCAGTTAATTTTGTGAAGCAAAATGCAACAAGACGATTTGATATGTTGCGCAACCACAAGTGTGGGTGCAGTAGGAAGTTACAGATCATTCCCCATATATCCTGGAAGATATCACAAAAGCAATGATGACTCTCAGTGACTCGGAGGTGGAAATTAAGATAAAAGCAGATTGAAACAAGTAATGCAACTCCTAGTATCTTCCAAGTACTAAGACTGAGTCCAACCAGATTAAACGTTTAAGGAGGGTCAGGGGTGCAAAGAACTACAAAAGATTGACATCAAACACGACTACTTCCAGTTCCAACCACAATGAACAGTATCACAAACATCAGATCCTCTAATTTAGTTCTCCTTGGTAATGATTCGACACTGATGAACAGTTCAAACAGCTAGCATTAACCAGCAGAAAAATCATTATTTATTGCCTGACTACTAAAGAAGCAGTAGTAAATCATTACACTAAATTCACATCAGTGTACACTCTTATCCTGATCAGCAGAAACATGTAAAAAACTTAAAGACGTGTGCATCAATGCTACAATTGGGAAGTGAAAATGAAAGGGTTCTTCATGTGCAAAACTAAGGAGAGTAATTTATGTTATTGATATATTATATAAAATATGCAACTAGCATACAAGTTCCAAAGAATAAGTGACCACCTCAAGATCCTTTTCTATGGATAACTTTGGAACTTTGTTCAGTATCTTCTCCAATAATACCAGTGAATAATAAGCCTCCCTCCAAAAGGGAATGGCTGAATCATCACCGCCATCTATTTGTTTGTTCAAAATTCCCCTCATCACTGCCAAAACATCATTGACGTATTTATAAAACCCTTGATTGTTAACTTCCACCAGTAGCCCAAGTACCTGCACAAGGTAAAGCAACTAAATGGTCAAAGAGAGATGTAATAAGGCATGCTGCTGAGTACTTTCGGAAAAGCAAGCACCTATGATATATCGTATCATGCAGAAAAAGAGTTAAAACAGATCCTACTTACCATCTTCCTAACTTTCAAACAGTACTTAATCATGATCATACTAATTGTAACATAGCGTACGTATAAGTTAGTTACCCTTGGGCATCGAACCAAAGATTAGCTAGAAATGCACAGCCACACCTAGTAATGATTTTAAGACTAAAGTTCCCCTTTCCTCCTCCCACCAACCAGTTACTTTTAGTGCTGGGTTTCCCTGAAGCAGCTAAAGGAAGAAACATCCATCTCCACCTCCATAAACTCCTGCCTCAACTATATGAAACTGGTAAGTTTCTACTTAAATTACTTGGGAACTATAGCGTTTAGAGTTCCAGGAGAATGGTCTTACGTGGCAGTGAAATATAGGTGCTTGATGTTCATATGGACAGTATTTAGACTGTGCTTGACACAAGAGTAGGGTCTTATACAATAAGAAAGGAGTTACTAGAAGAACAGTTCACCGGTTCCTAATAAACATACCACAAGCAGTTCAGGAGCAATGCCCTACAAAATCCCATTAATACATATCTTCTCAACTAACACAACTTTACTTCTTCTCAAATACAGGATTTATACTTTGCAGAACAGATCAACCATAAGTAGATCTGGACAAGAATTACAATATGAGGTACGCAAATTAGATTATATATAATATAATATTTAAGTTTTGTAAGGAGGAAGGTTTTATATCTTCCAAAAAAGATTTTTTATACTTGCCATCAGGAAGGCAGTAGACTGAAGCAAGAAGGATTAATTCTACCTCAAATCTCCTTCTGAGCACAATCAGTATGTTTCTTTGCTTCTGAACCATTCAATAATATTAATGGGGAGTTGGCTAAATTAATCAGGGTTTAAAATCATCCTAACTGCAGTCTTAATCTATTGCTCAAAACATCAAAGTTCTTTATTACTAGTCGTAGGATAAGAAAACGTTACCTGTGCTGCAGCACTCCATAAATGCTGTTTATCACCCAGATACCAGGAAAGACTGTATTCGAGAATAGTATTTAGTGACTGAGAGCTCACACGTTCAACTAGGAGTTTTATTGCAGCACCCGTCATGGATCGAACCCTATGGTCATGATCATTGGCCAGGGAAACCACGAGATGCACAAATATTGTTTGTGACTTTGCATCAAGAATAGTTGGAGGAAACTTCACAATAAGAGTGTGGATCATTTCAAGGACTGATTCTCTTCCAGACGAATGTTCGTATCTGTGAAGATATTAAACGCATCATCAGATTAACAATGAAGGAAGAGGCAAAATGCATTGCAATAACATAAAAATTGAAGTTTTACAAACTTGCCTGAGATTTGCAAGAAAGAAATCAAGATACTGCTGCAACAGCTTATCAGATAAATGATAGTCCAGTAAAAACTGCAGTAAAATCTGACTGCATTTTTTACGAATAGGCTCCACTTGACAGGTTACCATTAGCTGTGAAACCTGCTTGACAACTGTATATATCTCAGGAACTACCAATTTCCTATCCACTATGGCCTTCAGAAGTGAAAGGCACACGAAAGATGGATTTCTTTCAATGTCGATGAAGAGCGGAAACTGGATCAACATATGTAACTGGTCTGTCGAGAGAGTAACACTGGTACTCCTTAGCAGCACAATGAGCAACCTCAAGCAAGACTCCATCAAAGGACTGCCAGCATTAGGCGAACCTTGGGCAATAAACAGCAAAGAAATCTTTATCTTATCCGCATGAATTCCAAGGGCTGGCAGAGGAAGTCTCACCAGCGGAGAGAGGCACTTCAGGGATGAAGATACAATGTTCTCATACTTGGAACTCAAACAATCACTTAACAAGCTAATAAAAGGGTCCAGCATTGAGAGTTGCTTCTCATCTCTTCTATTTAATTTCATGCCTTTAATGTGGTTCTGAAGCAACCTAAGAGCAAAAACAGTAATAAGGTGGGAATGTCTTGCCTCAACATTAATTAACCGATCTGAATCAATCATTTGGCTATCCTGGGCTTCCTTAGAGACCAGTGTCTTTTTGAGGTTATGATTCGCATCGTCAATGCTATCCTTGATGAGGCGATGTACAAAGATAAATAGCTCAGTCTGATCTACAGAAGAATTATTATCAATACCCGAAGCTATATGGTTCAGTATATTCTCCATTTTCAACTTCAGCTTTGGGGTCAGTGGCTTCTGTAAATGGGCTGTAACAACAGAAAGAAGTTTCACAGCATGTGTTCTAAATGTAATATTTTGTGCAATCAATTGGAGTGTTTCAAAGGACTTCTGCTTTCTGGTCTCTTTCATTTTTGAAGCAAGCTTCTCCACCTCTTTCTGCTCAGAAACATCACCAAGTATGTCATTCTCTATTATGGAAAGAAGATCTTGCAGACAATGATCAAACTTGCCGCTCATGGGGTTTGCAATGAACTTCGAAAGCAAAAAATGAAGGGTATAACCAAGAACATGCATTTCGAATCCCCTTTTCAGAGTGCCTCTCAAGATTTTGACCATAAACTGCAGGTATTCCAGTCCTAGCTCCTTCAGACATGCAGCCAAAGCAGCTCTTGCCTCATCTCGAACACTATCTAATCTATTTGTAAGGAAGTTGGAGATCCGGTGTAGAATGCTAGAAAGCTGCATCTCCATTATTTCACGAGGAAGCCATTTTAATACCTTTAGGGCAACTAGACTGACTGTTACATTCACATTATCAGAATCAGATGTCAACAACTTTTGTATCTTGGGAAGCATTGTCTTCTGTAAATAGACCTGGATATCAACAAATGCAACTAAGACTCTGCTTTTTCTCAACTCCGAAGTAGATGGCATTGTTATAGAAGTTTCAACAACCTCAAACTCTTCTGCAGTAGCACAGGTCCTTTTATTCATACAAGTTTCTGAGAAATGAAACTGATCCAGAATAGAGCTAATCAATCGTAGTAAGATCTTCCGCTTCTCCCGTTTTGCAGTTAGCCCTCGAAAACAAGAATCTAAAAGCTCTTTGTATTCATTCCAACTCATACGGGCAGAAATACACGCTATGGCCCCGAAGCACGCACTTCTGACATTTTCACCTTTCCCTTCTTGTATCCCAAACAATAAATTAAAGAAAAGGGGGCGAAACACTTTTGTAGTAATATCCTGGAAGGTTCCAGATATGGAGGTTAGCTGTGCTGCAGATGTAGGAAAGAAGTAAGGATGAGCATGATGAAAGTAATAAAGTACCTTAGAAAGAATTTTTGAAGTATTCTCCAGTGTAAATTGAGATAAAGCCTTTGCCCTTCGGTGTTTCTGCACATTAAAAAGAAATACACTTCAGGCATAAAAAGGCACCAGCAAAATATTAAGACAAATCAAAATCAAACTACACAGGCCGTCTGGTCAAATGAGCTTTCTGGCCCTGAATTTGAGATTCTAAATTTCACCCTCAACCATTTAACTAAAACCAATTAGATGTTAACATAAAAGCATTTACACTTGCTGAACCTCCTAAACATCTCCTTCCCACCCCTGTTTCAAGATTCCTTAGAAAGATCAAATTACAAAATACAAGGACTTTAAATTATAACAGAAGTCAGGAACTTTTGAGACATCTATTTCATGCATATGTGAGTTCTCCCCAAGTATAAAACAATACTTGATAATGATAACAAACATCTAAGGGGGAGGAAAGAGTCAAGAATCATATGAGAGAACAGAGTAAGGAATTAAGAACTCCAACTATTAAGCAAGATAAGAAATGTATCCTGTTCATATGGGAACAACAATCACACAAACAATGAAGACTTCTTCTAAATTTTAACAGCAACTTAAGCCTATACATTCCACAGTAGATCAGCGTTAATACTGAGATTTACCTGCAGGTGAATAATATTACTGAAAAAATCTTGTTCTGGATCTCGACTGCACAAAATTCTACAAGACCCAAGATCTGCAACTCTTGGAAGCTTCGAGACCATTTCTCGCAGTAAATCAATCCAAATCTGAAAAAGTGCATTCATTATCAAGCAATACTGACTTGGTGATAAATTAGAAAGATAGACCATATAGACTGCACCCAAAAGGAGATTATTTGAGTACAAGGTTTCAAGCATGAATACCTTTTGGACAGAAGTTTCACTCTCCATAGCCTTTCCCATACATTTCAAAAGATCATTTCTTATGTAGTTCCGTACAAGAGCTTCAGTCCACCCATGATCAGATTTACTCTTTCCCTCTAGAATTTCTGCAGCGAATTCAATAAAGCAAAGCAACAATCTGTATGCACTCTGTCTCAAAATCAATTCTGGAGAGGACATATCATACACAGTATGACATAAAATTATCATTGCCTGCTCCCTTGGTACAGCATAGAAAAATTCTCGGTTGATTATCTCGTATGCAGCAATAATAGAATCATAATCACGAGAATCTATCTCATTCACAGATGTTTTATTCAGTTCATTGAGCAGATTTCCCTACAGACAGGAAACTAAGGTTATTATAACAGGCCTATAGACCTAAAGAAAAGAGAACTTTGAAGGTTACAACTATTACCACGACTTTAACAGAAGAATCAACTTCCGCAACAGCAGTGAGGACATTACAAATGGACTTCCTGACTTCCAGATCAGCAAAAGAAAGCAAGGGATAAACTGCACTCAGAATTCTGGTACTATTTTCACTCCCAACTACTGCAATCACAGGTCGAATCATCTGTAAAACCTCCACATATGAATCTGAAAGGAAATGTGGAGAAAAAGAAAATAGTTAAAGAATAGCAAATCAAAAGAAAATATATCATATCCGAGCATTTCAATGAAAAATAATGCGACACAAACCAGAGTTCCAGGATCTGTTAGCCAGAAGAGGAAGCAAAATATCAATAAACATCTTCGCTTGTAGAGGTTCTTTTATATAGCCAGATAACAAGTTGAATACCCTAAACTCATTCTCTGCGAGTTCCCTGTTCAGTTCACAGAAACAGGCATTCAAGATAGTTAATTTAACAAACTGTGCTTCCAGAAAACATAATATTTATTCATGTAATACACAAGCATCCAAAAGTGAGACAGCATCAGTTAATCATCAAGGCTGCACAATCAAGGCTACACCTTTATTAGGTATGCAGATCATCTAATATCATTACCTGAGTGCCTAGTTAATTAGTAATAAAATTTATAAACTCGACTTCTTATTCATAATTTTAAGAAGGAAAAATATATTCCGGCATTTAAGATTTTTCCATCTATGTAGGATCAGCTATATGGATCATATATCATCACTGTATTTGGTCGAGACACATAGCTTCATTTATATTTAAATGTAGCATATCTCCCTCAAAAGCCTTTCCAAATTCCAAGTTGTTTTAGGTCTTCCACTTCCCCATTCAATTTGCTTTAATGATTCTCTTTGTTCTAAACATTTTACCGAGGCCTCTAATGGTCTATATATATGTCCAAACCATCATAAACGTATCTCTCTCTTCTTTTTAGCATCCAAAGGCGCAACACACACCCCCCCCCCACCCCCACCCCACTTGGTTTATAATAGATTCATGATGTTTTCTGTTTAACCTAGAATATCCACACATCCACCTCAACAATCTCATTATTGCACTCTCATTTTTCATTCATGACATGTTTATAGTTCGGAGCCCAACACACTGAGTCGTAAAACATCTCCGGCCTTATAACCATTTCCCTTCAATTTTAGCGGTACATTCATAAAATATAGCAGATGCACTTCTCTGTTTGTTCCATCCAGCTTAACTCCTTCATGTGATATCTTAATAAGTTTCACGATTATTATAAACCTTGAATATTTAAACTTTCAGATTACTTTGTATCATGTTTTCCAATTTGTACTTGTGTTCTAAAGTGTCCTGTTCTATTTTTAAGTGGCGTTGCATGTATGCCGATTCTGTTCTACTAATTGTAAAACACCGACTACAATGTTTCCCTCCAATTTTCTAGTTTGACACTCATATCTTTTCATGTTGCATCAATGAAAATTATATCATTCACAAGGCATATATGGATAAGTAATCTCATCCGTCACTAAAGCAAAAATATGTGGACTCAAAACTAGATCCTTGGTGCAAACATATTACATATATATGGTTTGGAAAGTCACCTGATAATCCACGCAGTTTACACACGTTATGTATTAATACTCATTTCTATAACTTCTATACAGCTTATACGCTCTTCTATAACTTCTATCAAGCCTATATCTTCCATTCTCTCTTCTAATACTTACCACACTATGGCATTGTTTACCAAGTCATAAACTTTTTCGAGGTCAATAAATACAACTTGTAAATCTTGTTTTCTCTCTTTTTAGAGTGCACACACAGTTCTTATTAAGTTCACATCTTCAAGACATAAATCCAAACGATTATCTTTTATGCTTCCCATGACCTACTATTTTCTTCTTACTTTCCTCTTTGGTCCGTCGTGCAGTTTTCTTCTTACTAGCTTTATTTGTATTTTGGAAAAATTCCATTCATTTTCATCCACTCATTCAAATTACTCTCTTTTTATCATTTCTCTTTACTCTCTCCACTAATTTCCTTCCACACATTCACTCTCACCTTAATACTTGTGCCCAGTAATGCTAAGAAGAAAATAGTGAGGCTGCGAGACAGCAGTAAATGCAGTTTAGCTCATTTTTACAGCCATTAATCACTTCAGCAAGAAAAGACAGCAATAGTTTACACTTCTTAAGGATTAGTCAATAGCAGCCAATAGCCATAATCTGAATATTAATGTCTCAAAACCATAGTCGTTGACTGTGATACAGTCCGCACACCCAAAACATAATTCTAGGATACCCGGACCCCACCGTGCTTTGTATTGCAAAGTCACTAAGAAAGCAAGGATAAAATCATCTACACTACTGTCCTTGCTGAGGATAACAATCAACTAGCCAGAAAAGATGTGATCCTTGGACCATTCACGTGACTAAATAATGCATAAAGCATACTACATAAACAGGTCAGAGAAGATCCAGAATACTATATATCAAGTTAACAATAAATCAGTTAAAGCACAAAATAATTTATCAGAATATGGTCTATGCGAGAAACGGTGAATAGAAGACATGACCATATGTGCATATTACAGGGGGCAGTAAAAGTGAAGCTCATCGAGTGTTACTAAACACTGGCAATTTCCATACAAACAGGTTAAGAATTATACTAAAAGAACATGGCAACTGTCTACAGGAAGTGAAAGAAGTAAATTATACTACCTATATCCCACTATGATGGTCTAGTTTTCACGCGAAGTTTTAAAAGTGAATAACAAAAGGGAAAGTAATGTAAGTAGGTGTGGATTAGATAGGATATAGAATGAACTTGAATTTAGTAAGAATATTATAATTAAAAAACTGTAAATTTTGAATAGTCAAAGGATGTCAAAATTGGAATGAAAAGACTAAGATAGCCATATTATCAGATAGAGCAAAAAAGGGGGAAAAAAGAAATCATAGTGGGGCATGGCAAGCAGTAAATTTCTGACTAGGCTACCAATCATCTGCTGAAATAGATGAAAAACAAAATAGCTGATAAAATTGCAATACCTTTTTTTCGTGTTAAATAGACTGTGCAGACTTTCAATAAGCTCATTCAGGTGGGGGAGCAAAACTTTCTTGACAGAATTCTCCTCTGTCCCTAACTCATCAAGACTGAGTAAGTTCTCCACAAACTTAAAAATGCCAGATATAATTGCATCAGATGCAGTCTTGATTTTAAGCATCGCAAAGATATCCGGAACAATATTTTCCTCCCTAGACAATATAGGGACAAACTTGAAGCTTTTACTCATAGCAAGGAAGCAAGAAAATAGTGCGCTTGGCTTCTCGCTTGTAGCTCCTTCTAGTCTAAAGTTTGCAATTAGAGATTTCGTTGCATTAAAGAAATGATCCCATAGATCAGAACCAAAATCATGATTCTCATATTTACCAAGAGCTGAAGAAATAATCTTTAAGCACAATGGCCTCAGTTCCTTGGCTTGTTTCTCAGTTATGTTTGTCTGTAGACAAATCAAAAAATATTGGTTAGAAAGACCTGAGAGATATAATCCATATTATCCCCATCACAGGATTTAAAGAAAGAAGGCAACATTGTAAACTTTGCTAGCTCAAAGCTTTTGTAGATAGAGATAAAGGTGAGATATAGGAGAGAGAAATTACTGTATCAGGAACTTAAGCTACTTGTCAAAAATATTTGCCTATATAATAGTGGTTTGAAATTAAATATCTAACAAATCTCTGTGACGTTCAAACATGGCAATAAGTTAGAGAGCACAGCTTTCTCTTAAGAAATAATTACGAAAGAGTTGAAGCATTATCTCAAGGATACCTTGATGTTGTTCTTCACGCTGGTTTCATCTTGAGCTGCAGCATGGTCGAAGCCAGAAGCTGTTGGAGATAATCCCTCGGATTTGGAACAGACAGGAACTGAGCAGCTCTCTAATATCCGTACGACAAAGCCCACAAGTAAGTCAAGAAATGGATTTATACGAAACTCATCAAAAACAGTTAAAACCTCTTCAACCACATGCAAGAAACCAAATCTTTTCTTCCAAGAAAGAGCCTTTATACTATCCATTGTAAACTCCTTCAAGGTGCTGCATAAGCCATATTCATCCCTGGTTCTTTCTGATGAACTCCAGACACATTTGTGAGTCATATCAGCTCCACCTGAAGTTTTCCGCAGGGGGGTTATCAACAAGGCAAAAAACAGAGGAAGTTCATCAACATCAAGCTCTGCCAAGAATCCAAGTATTGCTCTTCTTTGCTGTACACTGGCATGCTGAGGAAGAGATGGCAAAAAGTCTCACATAACTGGATCGTATATAAAATAAAGCAATTAGCTAAATGACAACATAAGAATACCTTCCGAGAAGCAAGATTTTTAATTTTTCTAACTTTTGGAACCAATATTCGGAGAATAATGGGCACAATATGGTTCCTGTGTTTGACATCAATTTGAGTAGATTCCCTTGATAGACTCCAAGTCGTTAGTTCCTCTCGCAAATTCTTTGAAATAATCAGATCTTTCAGGTGCTGACCATAAGGCACTAAAAAATCATCTTTCCAGTTCAGAAGACAATCCAGAACCTTTAACTGTACTTCTGCATCAGTTTCATCCAGAAGCCTGAGACACCAAAAGGAGAGACGGCAGAAGTTATGATACAATCCACAAAAGAAAAGTGTGAAACATGAAATGAAAGTAATTTAAAACAATATAAATGACAGATTTCTATTTACCTATGTTCCAAAACATCTCTCAACAGTTGACTCTGATACAGCAATTTTGGGTTCCGCATTAATCTGAATAAGTTTAACCACTCTTTAAGAGCATCCTTCCATTCTTTCCGTTTAGAGCACTGCAAGTCAAATAACTCCAGACTGCACTCACGTACTCGTGATACCCAAAAAAAAAATCAGTCACTGTAATATTTAAAGAATAGATTATAAGTATGAAATTCTTTCAAGCCTAGTAAGCATTTAACTAATGCCAGAAATAATCACCTCATAGAATCATTAACGTGATAGCCCAGAAACTTAAAGAAAAGTGGCATTAATTGCTTCGAGCCAGATTCAGCATGCAAAGGAACTTTCTGCAGCACCTTAATTAACAGTGAGAGAACTTTAGCATATGATGTAGTGTCAGACTGCGAGCGGACGGAAGACTTGAAGGATCCAATCAAATCTGAATATCAAACATAAAATCAATTAACAAACCAAAGAGTTGTGCCAACAAAAAGCATCCAGAAGGAAATTGGGGGTAAATTTCTTACAAATACAATCACATTCCATTTCTTTTACTAATTACAGAACACTATCACAGAGCAAGCAACGTTAATTTTAACCTTGCCAGAGAAAATAAGCAACAGCTCTTCAGGGAAGATTACTGTATATAATCGGCCATAAAGAGTTTTAATATGTTCACACATACCACTTGACAGCTTTTCTGCCTCAGAAGTATGTTTGGCTGAGTCATCATGAGACACACAATGACCTAAATACTGAACAAATCTCTCCCACACGATTTGATGATGCTGACTTATTAGAAGGCTAAGACATTCCATAGCTGGATCCCAGAATTTACTAAACTGCTTGTGGAAGACAGCAATCATCCCATATAAAAGAGCAGGAACATATTTCCCATTTATTCTTTTGGATGATACACTCATCTGGATCCTGGATAGTAGAAGTTCACCTTTCCTACTGGTAGATGAAAGGTCAATAGTTTCAACTGAAAGAAGATGTTCAAGAACCTGCAGTGAAAGCTCGTAAGATCGACTAAAAAACACAGAAATAAAAGTAGAAGTGAAGCTTTCAGCACATTAACTACCTGGTTATCAACATTAAAAATATGAGAAGCAATGTCCCCATCCTTCTTATCCTCTGAGTGTCCTTCAGGAGAATATTCACAACTCAACAGTTCATAGTGACACAAAATTCTCAGGGTCGATTTACGAAGCAGTGGATCAAAGTGGCAAATATATTTAGCATGCATGTCCAATGCATCGCTGGTCTTGGACGCTTGAAGTTCGGGGTGATACCCTTTGTAGCCAGTGCCTACTTGAAGTACAGAACTTTATCGCAAACAGTAAAGGATTAGTAAAAGTGAGGCCATACAACTGAAGGAGTAAATAGCATGAAATGAAGCCTATATGCACTTTCAATATTTTAAAGTTGCTTTACAAAACCTTTCATGACAAAGCTCTTTCTGTTTCTAAAATTTTATTTTGAAGTTGCTTTACGAAATCTCTAACATCATCATTACAGGTAGTATAAAGCAGATCAGAACCCTTTAGAGCCTATACTAAAATAAGGAAAGACATGATCTCTGATAAAGAACAGAACAATTTAAAATTAATTAGCAAAAGCAAAATTACCTGGAACGAGAATCTAAAATATCAGCTATGGGGCCTAAAATTTGAGAGCATGAGAGATACTTCTTTGCGAGGTGAATAAATTTTCCTATGGCAGGTTCTTCATCTCCAACTCCCTTGATACCAACCAACTCCTTATAAGAACTTAGAGCAACACCAATTAGGCTTTGATAATTCTTCTGGCATAAACCTGCAAGTGGGTTTTTCCATCAATCATCCAATTCGGCCACAACTTCATCTCAGTTTAGTCTAAACTCTAAATAACACAAGCGATTTTCCTTCTCATGCTCCCTATACAACCCAAATTAATCAGCAAAATATAACAGGCACCTTTCAAGTTAAAAGAACAAACCGCTATCAGAGATAGAAACAGGTTATTTGAGTGGGCTGTCATCATTCAATATCTACATTCTACACAACTGCACTTGGATTTTGAACACATAGCATAACATGAAATCTCGAGCATACCAGGAAAATGGTTCAAATACAAATAAGAATTTTCAAGGAACAGAAAAATTAAACTAAACAGAGATGCCTGGAATAAATTATGTAAATACACAAAAATCTATAACTACACATAAAGAAAGACGGCAGAAAAAGAAAAATTGTACCAGAGTCCACCATCAGAAGCTCATCTATTGCGTTTATGAAGTCTAACAGTAGCGAAAGATTCTCTTGACCCATGAATAAATAAGGATAGCACTGAATAGCACCCCATAGGAGTGCCAACCTATTGTCTTCATACGGCATAGAAGAAAATTCATGACCAAGAGCATCTCTTATCGTGCCTTGAACAAATCCACAAATCTTTGAAAGTCCTGTTTTTGGCAGCCCGTCTAAGAAGCTGGAACTTGGCATTTGAAGATTCTTAATCAATTTTAGCAGCAGATACACTGTCTCGTCCTCTGAAACCTCCACTAAATCATTCAGGGCACTGAAATTCAATTGGAACATGTTGAAATCAATCACAGATTATGGTTGACAAACCTACTGAACACCACTGATTAAATCAATGCGTGCAATATGATTCTCAAATGTCACTAGATGTTTGCACGAGTATATACCTAACAATGTTGATCCTGAAGACTCCGAGAATGTTTGGATCTCTTACCACAAGGTCTCTCAGGAAAACCAGCAAACTGTCAACAAGTCAATAAAAAGTCATGGGCAAGCAGCAGTACATAATAATTGGTAAACTACACAGATTTTTTTTTTTGCTTTTCTTCGGACAGTGGAACCATCTAGGTTTAGCGTAAGAAAGACTACCACTACCTAGTGTTTCCTGTCCTAAATAAGGGATCACAAAGGCATGAAAACTCAGAGAGAGCAGGCAAGTCATCCTGGAGACCATCGAGAATGACAAGTGCCAACTGGAAGATTATATTGACCATCTCACTAGAAGGCTCCACATCCTCCTTGGAACAAGATGTAACATAGGTCTGTAATAATAATCGGAATAGCTCAAAAGTTGGCTTGTAGTCTGCACACGTTAAATAAGCAATACACAGCACATCAGATGAAGCAATATAGACAGAAAAGGGACAAGAAAAAAGAGTAACGCATCCACAAATTAATCTGCGCACCAGTGACTTCTTTCATATAGCCATTTTCCATTATACAAACAAGCAAGGAGAGTAGTTGACGGAGATGCACCAAGTGTCCACTATTTATAGATTTGATAATTTCACCATATAAGCATCTCCACAACGTATAGAGTTGATCCTTAGGCACCAAGTCATTACATAATGTCCCAAAAGTTGAAAGGAGAACTTCAACAGATTTTGAACCTGGAACATGATAAAATTGTCAACAATTAAGATAGAATAGCCAACTAGATCTTTGCAAGTTGAAAATCATTAATGACGAAATTAATTATTGATAAATATAAAAATACGTGTGAAGCTAAAACACAACAGTTTTTCTAAGCCCCACAGATAAATACATACATAATAAAGACACCCCAAGGGAATGAACAATCTAGGTAAACTTATACAACCAAGGGAAAGGGAAAAGTATTTCTAAATATCCTGCACCACCAAATATAGGATGTAAACAATGCAGACATAATTGATGTTTAAATATGATTTACATCCACTGAAAACAGTTAGGATATCACAGGCTATTTATTTGCACAACTATGTTCAAATTCAAGTGCATAATGATATGTATAAGAGTCCAGGTAACAGGTAGTTTTATAAGACGGGCAGTGGAAGAGGAAAGTATCAAGGTTCTTTCGAAGCAAAATACTTGGAACTTCAAACTTCCCGCTTTCCACTTTATGTATCAACAAAAAGAATATAAAGTTATGGAACCTATTCCAGATAGGGTACTCATCAATCCCGTTGCAGACATTTAGAAACTTTTACTGCACATACAGCAACCTTTGAAATATTTTACCCATAAGAAACCATCGAGGTAAAACGTATAAGTATGACCAACTAAGTAACTATTTCCTGTAATAGCATAACAAGCCGCCTGCTCTGCTAGGATCTTTATGCCTATTGGGATTCTCAAAACCCTTCCCTGTCATTTCCCCATCATATTAAACTGAATAGCTTATTTCTGGAGGTGCAATAGTTGTTTAGAAATTAATAAGAAGGGAGAATCATTAGGTATGCTTGTGGTTGTTAAGGCTATTTTGGCATCACAGCCAAATAAGACCATTCAGATTTGACAATTCTAACCCATGAGTTTACTAGACCTGTGAAGCTATATTCTCGCTACAGTCCTAATTAGAAGTTACGAGTTAGTAGTTAGTCCTGATTTTAGCAGGAAAGACAGAATCACTTCAAATTTATGTGAAGTAACAAACAAGAGTTCAGAAAAGACAATCGTGAAAGGTTATAACAGAGAGTTACAGAGGCTAAAGCTTCATGCCCTTGAGAAAGTTACAGCGGGCTACTGGGAAGTTAAAAAATATAACTTGCCAAGAACATATTATATAAAAATAAATAAATGCAACAAGACAATAGAATAGGAAAGGTATCAAAGAGCAACAAGAAGAGTTTACAAGAAGAATGTGTTTCCAGTTATCTAAAAGTAAAAGAAAGATGCAGCAATTTAGTACTTCAATTAGTGCCTATTATTAAATATGGAGAGAATGGAATCGAAGAGCTTTTCAAAAAGCTTTCTTGCCTGCTGAGGGCTTGGTGAATTTGGGTAAAGATGATCTATGTCTGGTAGTGAAAATGTGAACCTGGGGAGTAGTTAGGTTTTGGAAATTAAGTTTCGTGGTAGGAAATATGTTGATGTACAGCAGCCTTTTATATCTTGATAGGGTAGAAATTTATGATCTTAAGCAGAATTTTGTTTTGGTCGGATGAGCTGGATGAACAAAGCTTTCTATGGATCAAAAAAATCCATACGAATATACTATCACATATACTTAATAACATAATATAAAAGCATGCATAACAAAACAAACTGCAATCTGAAATAGGAGCTACAGGCAAACGCTGATCACCAGTACTGAGCAAGGACTTGTCTAATAAAAGTCGCAACACTTGTTGAGCCTTGGAATGCAATGTTGAGGAAGATCTTTTTAAAACATGCAGGAACAACTCAGTAGCTCCATATTTGCTTGCATCTGATGGTTCCTCCACAACTTCATCCACAACTTTCCTAATACCTGCAAATTTCATATGTCCACTGTAATTCAACTCAAGAGAATTTTTAAAAAAAATACATGTAGTTCATTAAAATTGGGCAAGCAACCAACACGTGTGATATCAGCACATACACCAGCCATCTCTCACACCATATACAGTATTCCTATTAGAAATGACATGAAAAGGCATGGGGGAGCAGAGTGAAAATCATGAATGCAATTCTCAACCATATAGCCACACAAATCTTTCCAGTACTAGTTTGTTAGCAACTATATTGAATGACACAAGCCAAAAACAGAATCTACTGATAACAAAAACTAGCACTATCCCCAAAACTATATCTTTCCCAAACCTTAAGTGAGCAGATTTTTTTGTCTCAATTTGATAGCACAACGCCCCTCTCAGACTACGAGATGAAGTTCATTTGATGTTAAACTGTAAAACTGCCTCGGTAATTAGAAGAAGAAAAATTATGAGTTGGTTAAGGATTCAGAACTACAATAGGACGCTTAATGTGGAAAAGGGAGAACAGTTTCACAATTATATCTATCAAACATGCACCTTATTGGTCTATACACTTAAGCAATCTGGATTATAAAATAACCCACAGAAACAATGCTTTCTTGACAAGCTAGTAAAAATATAACTTCCTTCCGTCCTCTTCATAACTGTAATCTATGCTAAAGAAAAGAAGGGTAAAACTGACAATTAATCCTGCAACAGTATCATACAAACAAGTAAAATAACCCACACGAAACAAATCTTTCTTGACGAGCTAGTAAAAAATAACTTCCTGCCATCCTCTTCATAACTGTAATCTACGCTAAAGAAAAGAAGGATAAAACTGACAATTAACAGTATCATACAAATAAGTGAATATTTAACAAATGTACGCACATTGGTGACTGTACCTTCTTTAACCTGCTCCATGAGGCCACTGTTCAAGGCACTTCTCAATAAGAACGAGACTGACTTCGCCATAAACCTTTTTATATCGTCATGTGGATAGTATCCTAATGCCTCAGTAGCACTGTTTACATAGGGATAAAGAGTAAGCACAAGTGGGAGCATAATGCTTGGGATAGAGGTAATGGTGTTCAAGCTACCGGTTTGTCGGTTAACTAGTTTAAGTTTTTATCGGTTTAATTTATATTATAAGGAACCGATTAATCGATCGATAATGTTGTTGATTTTATCGGTTCGTTTAGTATCGGTTTCGAATTCTGTGTCGGTTATTGCCAGTTACCCCATATATCATTCATTTAAAATTAAAAAATATAAATAGATACTAATATTGATTAGTAGTTAGAGTAGCAAATCTTAGAAACAAAGGTTATAACTTTAGGAATTGGATAATTCTATTGCATAGAAGTTGAATAATTTTTTGAACTTATATTAAATTGTATCCCGTCGATAATTATTAGTGATGGACAAAATTATAAGCTAAATCGACTTTTGTTTGCATATTTATTTGCTCTGGACATAATTATTATTTAAATATATATGGGCTAATAATGTAAAGTTTAAAGAATAAGTTAATTTGGGTTAGTAATTTAAAGTTTTCTTATTGAGTTTTGATCAAGATCCAGAGTTTAATAAATTAATTTTTGGGGTTGAAATTAATTATTGTGTTATAAAATTTCTTACCGGTTATCCGGTTTGATCGACTACCAAATAATAAAACTGTGGCAATTGATATTAACCAATCAACCAATTAATCAACTAACCAGTAAAGTAAACTGAATTAAATACCGATTCGGTTTTGATCGGTTATCGATTTTTCTAATTTTTTTTTGAAAAGTCCTACATAGAGGTTGTGTTGTGTGTGTCTTGGTTTTTTTTTGAAACAAATAGTCGGGCTCTTCTCATTAAGATGTAGAAATGGTCAACAAT
>JAULKM010000003.1:128238-141601 GCA_032355605.1 Rubia tinctorum | reverse complement strand
GCCGACCAAGATCGGATTCCACTAGAGAGAAAAGGCCAGATTACAGATTTCCTACTCTCTACCAATCCTATCTCTTAAAGTTACAGTATAAGGACGAGGCACTATATATAGCCCTCTCTATCGTAAACCCTAATGACTTTGGGCCCAAAAACATTTTGGCTCAAACCGAAACAGAGGACAGAATACCAATAACAGTCCAAACAAAGGACAGTGAGACCCCCGTACCAACCTGTCGAAGCGGCTAATACGTATTCAAGGCATACCAACAATGAGCATGTTTTTGTGGCACAATGGTCACAATAATCATTTAAGGCTAATTCAATATATGCATGTGTATATATATACACACACGTATATAGAGGTGGTAGATATCAGTTTTGATGTCAGAATTAGTAATCAAACTCAGCAAAATACGACGAGCAATAACAATCAACTCCATCACCACACCACCTTCAACCAACACCGCCACCCCCTCTATCATATTCAAGCGACATCACTACCATCATCGTCAATTAAAATCCACACCCACCAACAACATGTGTAATTAACTCCAATATACAATCAACAAACACCAATTCAACAACATTGCACCCACGGGTTAAAACCTTTCTAAATCTAGATACAAAATTACTTTATACTTGCTAATTGGTTGTGGTGGCTCCAATGCGGTGGTTGCACGACTGTTAAAAATAAATCGTTGTCGACTACAGGCGAGATAAGTTTCATTATCAAAATCAGGGAAGGATGGAGGTTTGACCAATATGCCCTGTAATCAGAGTCGTTAATGCATGTACTAGTGAAATAACCATTGATTACATATGTTAGAATAAGTCAGATTCTTGACTAAATCAGAATAAGTATTGTGACTGGATTAGAATCCTTTCCTTATTTACTTCTCTTGTAATCTATCTCTATATTCCATCTATCAATACATAATCAGTTGCGAGAAAACAGTTTATCATGGTTTCAGAGCCTCTTCTGATCCAAACCTTTGAACCTTAAAATTTCTCTTATTTTCGGCCGCCACCTCCTCCCTTATTTTTCTTTTCTGACGGCCGATCTCACCTCCCCCTCGTTTCTAATCTCCTCAGACTCAATTCTAACGTCTATCTCACTCAAAATTGTCGATGACAAACTCCCCTACAACTCTCTACTTCATATGATACAAATCAAACTCACATCATCAAACTATCTCCTGTGGAAGTGTCAAGCCCGTTATGTTCTTCGTCCTCAAGGTTTATATGGTTTTGTCGATGGTTTTGTATATGGTTTTGTCGATGGTTTTGACCCCTTCTTTCGTCTCTGCCACCGACCATCCCTTCTCTATCCTTCGCCACGACTGTCACCACTCCTCCTAGTGGTTGCAAGGTTGATCCTAAGATTGCTTATCAGAAAGTGAAAGATGAGTATAATCAGTGGGTCGCTGAAGATGAATGTGTCTGTAGTCTTTTGTTCTCTTCCTCAATGCTGAAGCCCTCACGGAGATCTCAAATTTCTCCACTTCAAAGGAAATCTGGGATAATCTTACCGCCATATACCAGAACAACAATGCATCCACTATTCTCCGTCTCCGCATGAATGCGCATGGTATTCGCAAATCTGGGACCTTAAGTTTAAGGAGAGTTTTAAACAATTATATTTCATGGGTTCTATTGTTACAAATGTTGATCAAATTGTCTATTTTTTTACTGCTCTTGGCCCTGAGTATAAGGTTTTTTATTCTCCATTAATTAATGTTGTTCCTACATCATTGTATTCGGATGTTCTTGCTCGTGTGAAAAACAACGAGGCATTTTTACAAAATTTGCAGGGCCATTTTAATCTAGCCATCATCTCAGTTGCGTTTTAGACTGGCGACCAACCCCCAGCCGGCAGCGCATGTGATCATGCATCGACAATGGTTGGCCACGCTTTGCTCCACGAGCCGGAAGAGGAGGCTATTTAAGTGGTTGATGCGGCGGTCTGGAGCCCTGGTCCATTCAGGTGGCTGGTTCTGCTTCTGGTCATGGTCGTCCTCACTGTACCTGGTGTGGGAAGCTTGGTCATTATGTTGCGACGTATTGTCAGATGCAGACCCATACGCGTCGTTCCAACACCACACACTTGGCAAAAAATTATCGGATTTCTCAACAGTCGGAGCCATCTTCTAGAGTGTCAGATTGGTATATTGATTTGAGAGCAACTAGTCACATGTCCTCTTCTGCTTCAAGCTTAGACAATGTCACTCATTGTACTGGTAAATCTCGAGTTTATGTTGGTAATGGTGTTCCTATTATGATCTCTCATATTGGTGTTTCTAGAGAATATGAGAATTTACGATTATCTAATATTCTGCTTATGCTTGATATTGCTAAGAATTTGTTATCCATTAGTAAGTTAACCAGAGATATGGATGTACTGATTACATTTGATGATCAGAACTTTGTGATTGAGATCAAAGTAACCCGGGCCATCGTGGGTCGGGGGCAGAGTGAGGATGTATTTCATGTATTGGGCTAGGGAGAGACAACATTTGTTTCAGTTTTACAGCAGAATAATAATTGAGCTTCATACGAGCTATGGCATGCATGCCTAGGTCACGTACCTAGTGCAGTTATTTCTAATTTGAAAAAGTTTAGATTGCTTTCAGTTTCTTATTTATTTCCTAAACAGCACACCTACGCCCCCGTCTTATGGGAAAAGGTCAACAGTTGGCTTTTGTTAAGAACCCTAAACGTGTTGAGCATGTTTTTGATTTAGTACATTGTGATTTGTGGGTTCCTTCTCCGCTTTTATCTGGAAATGGATTTGCATATTATACCTTATGTGTGGATGATTTCTCTAGATTTACCTAGTTATATCCGCTTCGTCGGAATTAGGATTTTGTTGACATTTATATGCAATTTGAGGCATTTGTAGAAAATATTTTTTCTTCCAAAATTAAGATTTTTCAAAGTGATGGTGGCACTCAGTTTCTGAACACTCAACTACATTCTCGTTTTGCAGCAAAAGGAATCCATCTTCATCAGGTTTTGTGCCCGTCTACTCTTTAACAAAATGGGAGCGTATAACGCTAACATTACCACGTGGCGAAAATAGACCTTAAGATGTTTTTTATTCAAATCTACCGATATCACGTTGGGATGATGAGTTCACGAAGGCTGTTTACATTATCAACCATCTCCCTACTCCAGTTTTGCAGGGTTGGACATTGTATGGTTTTCTTTATCATCGGGATCCAGTCTACGCCAACTTTCATTCATTTGGCTTCCGGGTGTATCCTTTTGTCCATCTATTTACTGATTATAAGTTGTCTTCTCGCAGCATTCCTTGTATTTTCATTGGGTATAGTTCCCAATACAAGGGTTTCAGGTGCCTCAAACCCCTCTACCGGCAAGATTCACGTTACTCAACATGTCCATTTTGACGAGACTTATTTTCCATTTGCTCCATCTACGACATTGGGGATTGGTTCTCCATCTGCGGTATTGGATGTTTCGGTATTTATTTATCCTAAGTCTGAGTCGGCATCGTCAATATCTCCGACTGTGCCATCATCTTCGCCACCCTACACTATTTGCTCCGACCCATGCCGCCGCCCCTATGGTAGCCCCACCAGCTGAGTTTCACCATAGGTCAGCCCCACGGCCTCGCCTTGGTCGGCCACTTCAATTCCCTCTCCAGTTCCATATCTGATGGTCGTGGCTACCCCACCTCCGGCACGGCCCTCCCGGATGATTACTCAATCTTCCACTGGTACCATTCAGCGTCTTGATTATTTTGATATTCATGCTCATAGTCTTCTAGCGGCTCTTCTTGCTCATAAGGAGCCGACTTATTATAATTCTGCTCTTCAAGATCCTTCTTGGGTCTCAGCCATGGACGAGGATATTGCAGCTCTTCATAGTTAACATACTTGGGATCTTGTTCCACGCCCTTCGAATGTCAACATTATTGGCTCCAAATGTGTTTACAAGCTGAAGTTTCGACCCGATGGTGCAGTGGATCGTTATAGGGCTTGTTTAGTGGCACTGAGATTTTCTCAGATTCCTAGTTTTGACTTTGATCACACTTTCAGTCCCTTGGCCAAGCCTCTACCGTTCGGACAGGTCTTGCGATTACCACCATGCGAGTCTGGCCTCTTCATCAGTTGGATGTCAAGAACAAATTTCTCAATGACATGCTCGATTCTTCAGTCTATATGGCACAACCAACCCTACAAGGATTTGGTTCATCTAGAGTATGTGTGCCGTCTGCGTAAGGCAGCCTACGGCCTAAAGCAGGCGCTTCAGGCTTGGTTTCAGCGGTTCAGGACCTATCTCTCTCACCTTGGTTTTCGTTGTTGTTTTACTGATACTTCCTTATTTGTGTTATTTTGGGGTTCTTCATTGGTGTATTCGCTTTTCTATATCGATGACATCATCCTGACTGGCAATGACTCTACAATTATCTGGCAGTTCATTGATCACACACATCAGGAATTTGCCATTAAGAACTTGGGTGCTCTAAATTACTTTTCATGGATTAGAAGGTACGCTTACTTCCTCAGGACTTATTCTTGGCCAAGCAAAGTACGCTCGAGACATTCTTACTCGAGATGGGATGTCAAATACCATGCATGTGTCTACACCATTTTGCTAAATTCTAAGTTTCATAGCAGCACAAGTCCCCAGTTCAAGAATCAAACTCTCTACCAGTCCTTGGTTGGAGCTCTTCAGTACCTCACCATTACCCGTCCATACTTGCGGTTAACTCTGTTAGCTAGTATTTTTATGATCCTCAATATGATCATTTTGCGGCTGTCAACATGATTCTCCACTATGTTCGAGGGACGTTGCATTTTGGTCTCAGTTTTTTATCTGCTTCTTCACCTGAGGTTCTCGGCTCTTCGGATGCTGATTGGGCTAGATGTTTAGAGACTCGGAGTTCTACCTATGATATGTTGTCTTCTTAGGCGGCAATTTGGTTTCTTGGAGTGCGAAGAAACAGCCCACAGTTTCTCGCTCGAGTACTGAGTCCGAGTATCGGGCATTGGCTAACACTGCTTCTGATGTTGTTTGAATGACTCATTTTTTGCATGATCTTCATCTTTTGAGGTTTTCTGGTGCGCCACTTCTCTTTGTGACAACAACACTCTGATCTTCTTTGCTCAGAATCCGGTTGCTCACAAGCGAGCCAAGCACATCGACATCGATTATCATTTTGTTCGGGGGTTAGTCTCTTCTGGCAAGCTGCGTATTGTTCATATTCCTATTTCTCTTCAGATAGCGGACATTTTCACCAAGGGTCTCTCACATCCGTTATTTGAGTTCTTCAGATCCAAGTTTTGCGTCTCTGAGAATCCGACGCTTCGCTTGAGGGGGGTGTTAGAATAAGTCAGATTCCTAACTAGATCAGAATTAGTATTGTGACTAGATTAGAGTCTTTTCCTTATTTACTTCTCTTGTAATCTCTGTATATATTCCATCTATTAATACATAATCACTTACGGAAAAACACTTTATCAACATAATTAATGACATCCAAATTATATATCAATACATTCATTCATTCCTTTCAAAGAAACCGTGCTCACATAAAGTAGAATGTGCCTTTCACATGAGCTCCACCTAAACATAAGGTACCAAAATTTAAAAAATTTATTATAATAAAGTGGGAATGAAAAATAGATCTGGGAATACAAATTACAACTATTTAAATAAGTCGGAGCTCTTGCTGCTATAGATAGAGGGAGTACTATTTTTGCAGGGTTACTCCATCTACAGTACTAGATAACGCCACTCTATCCTCAGACAATTTTGTACTTGGAAATTTTGTAATAGGAAAGTAAGAGTCAAATGAAAATTTGTTAAGTGTCAAATTCAATCTACAGTTAAAGGGGGAGAAAATAAGAATGAATCTAAACATAAATTTTATCAACACTTGTAAAATTTTCTGTTTGACTCTAACATTTCCACATACAAAATCCTCACTCAAAAAAATTCTACTACTATATGGATTGGCTTAAGGGTTTCTAAATGAAATAAACGTGCTTGCAAAGATTTGAATACACACGAATAGGACCAGCTGCATTGAACTTACTCAAATGGGTCCATATTGAACCAATTTATCTTAGATATTGTAAAAATATATTTAATTCCGTCAAAAGTTCTTACTTTCTATTTGTATATGTTCTAAGCAAAATTTTTTATTTAACTATTTTCTTACTTAACTAATTTCTATAACTGGAATTTAATTAGTTTATATCAAACCTCCATTTCTCCTTTCACCTCAATATGCATAAATGTCTGTGGGAAAAAGATAGAAATCTTTAGGTGGAGTATATTTATTTTTGACTTATTTTGATTAGAGTGACTCATTTTCAATAGTAGCTAGCAATATTGAGTTACTCATATGAGTCCGTCTCTTGAAAAATGATTTTTCTATAATTTATGAAAATATCAAAATTTAAATTGCAAATTAGAAGAAATTAAGATGAAAATATTGGGTTGCATTAATCAGGTCATAAATTTATAACTACTACACGTTGCATAATAAGTTTTTAATAATGCAACTAAAACCTTTTACCTTTCTATGATTCTAATGTGAACCTGTCTTTTCATATGCCTATGGAAAGACAGTCATTCCCAAGACTTTTAAATTCCCAAGACGTTATTTCCATAAGTTATAGAAAGACCAAGGTTTAATCTGCAAATTATAAGGCATCAAGATAAAAAAAATTGGATTGCATTAATCGGGTCATAAACTTATAATTATTGTACGTTGCCTAATAAATTTTTAATATTGAAACTAAAACCTTTTACGTTTCCATAATTTTAATTCAACCCCGTCTTTCCATATGTCTATGGAAAACAGTCTTTCCCAAGACTTTGCCTCTGTCTCTTGAAAGATGGTTTTTTCATAAGTTATGGAAAGACAAAGGTTTAAATTACAAATTAGGTTGATGCAAAACTAATGTTGATGCATCTTGAATCCAAAATGGACAGACTGGGATTGGTATTGTAGTTAGATCAGATTCAGGGGATATGATTATTGTTAAATCTGACTTTATCATCTGTCAATCTCCCCTACAGGCTGAGATGATGGCTATTATGTTAGGTATTTTGCTTATTGATCAATTAGGAATTCACTCTGAATTAGAAAGTGTTTGTCAGTTGGCTATCAAGACAATAAGGGATCAATTGTTGGCTAACTGGAAACTTTATAACCTAGCAGATAAAATTAATCTACTCCTAAATGGAAGATCTTTGATACACACATAGGCAAGATAATAAGGTTGCAAACTGTATTGCAAAAAAGGCTAGGACTTTGTCTTCTGGAAATACTCATCTTTTCCATGAATTGGACAGTGAAACTAAGGGACTTATTCTGATTGATAAACAAGGAATTCCTAACATCAGGTTTTCTATTCATTAGTTCGGATGCTACTAATTGTTATTCTTATATACATATGGTGAAAAACAAGCAAAGAAGATTGTACATGGTGCTTCGGAAATTCTGCAGATACTCAGAATACATGCAAGGGGAAGGCTCTTCGGTCTTGTTTCTTCTGCAAATGCTACTCATCATTACTCTCCTTCTTTTTGAAGATGTTTATCAGTTTTTGCTGCTGCTGAATCATTCTACTTCAGCAATCCTGGAGATGCTCATAATACATCCAAGGTGGAAGGCACTTCGATTCTGCAAATGCTACACACCAATTCTCTCCTTCTTTTGAAGATGTTAATAAGTTTTTTGCTACTGCTGAAAGCCTTTTTAGTCATTTACTGGCCAAAAAAGGTTTTGTAATTACAATTATTACCTCCATAAACAAGCTTGTTTGTGTTGGTAATCATGCACACTGATTTTTTTTAACTCAATAAGTTTAGTTTTAGTAACTTTACATCTTTTCCAAGTCCGGCCTCTCTAACTCGACACAAGGGGTGGAATGTTAAGATGAGGAACACTTGGAAAATTGTAGAATACACATATTATAATTACTCCATTTTATTTTCATGTTTAGGGTGCCTACAAATTCCCTACATCTCTAAGAGATGTTTTATTCAAAAAATATTAAATTGCAAATTAGGGAAAATCCAATACAAACTTTTAAGGTTGCATTAGTTGGGTTATAAACTTATAGCTATTACGCGTTGAATAATAAAATTTTAATATTACAACTAAAACCTTTTACATTTCTATTATTTTATTTCAACCTCATCTTTTCATAAGCATGTGGAAAAGCAACTTTTCCCAAAACTGCATTATATATTTTAATTTTCATTAATTTTCTTCCGTTTTAATTTAATGGTCTTGGATTGTATGATTACTTCGCGTGATTAATATGTAGTATAAATTTCCACCTGTATGTAGCCGCCTTAAAGTCTCGTTATCTGATTATTGGTCTTCTCTGATGCGTTCGAAATACAGTTCCTCAATTTAGAAAAAATAAATTGTCCTGCTATTATACGTTCAAACTTGTGACCAGCGTAAAAGAAAATATTAATTACAGTTAGTCCAAGTCAAAGAAAATGTTAGCTAGCCTCCCCAATGCACTTATCTCAACGCCTTATAGATATATTTTATTCGAGTTTGAAATAAATGTATTTTTAAAAATATTAAATTTTTATAAGTTTTAATTATTTTTAATGAAAGATATTAAGAATCAAACATTTTTCAAATGAATTGTTAAAAGTTAAAAGGTAAAGTTTGAAATGGGGCAGTGGAGTAGTAAAACTTATAATGAGGACGAACAACGAAAATGATAATACGCAATGTTATTCTTGTGATGGAAAGGATGCCGGGGTTTGCATATAAAACGGAGGGGTATAAGTTTTTTTTCCTTCCGTACCAGTAAAAAATGCATATAGAATTTTTTTCACAAATTTCAATAAACACGTTTGATTATAAATATGCAACTACATATAATAACGGCACATAAAAAGTTAATATTTTGTAATTATATTTTACAATTAATCTAACAATACACCATTTAATAATATTACTATTCATTTTTAAGTATGTGGTCAAAGTTCGATATCTTTGATTGAAAAAAATTCTTGTGCAGATTTAGTTGAGTCAGGGAGTAACTATAAATACATGATATGTCCTCACCAACCTCCATCTTTCCTTTGTGGCTTAGCGCCATCAAATTTTGTGTGCTAGCCAGCGGAAGAAACCTAAACATGGCGTTTCTATACAAAATGCCTCTCATTTTACTAACCCTGTGTTTCTTTGGCTTAACAACAAATGTACAACAAGCAGAAGCCATTAGACCTCTGAACAGCAAGGTTGCACGGACGACATTACTGGCAGCGCTGCTAGAGGCGCTGCCTCGCGGCGGGCCGCCCGGTCCTTCTCCTTGCTCCTATATTCCCGGTTTAGGGAACCCCGGTCACTGCCTTAAGGTCATGCACTTTGCCGGCCGGGTATAGTTCCGTCCCAGCGTGAGGGTTATTAATTCTATGGACGTGCATTTATGCATGCTGCTGGGACGGGAAAAGCGGGATTTAAATGAGTTGGTCAAATTTCAACCATAAATTTCAACTCCAATAAGGGGACAAACGAAAATAGAAAGTAGTAACCTTACCTGGGGACGGGGAAGTATACTCTTAACGAAATGATTAGATTAGAGAATTCATTCATTTACTTTTATTCATTGTAAATTATTTGTGTATGTACGCTCGATTCTTTCATATTTGTAATACTATAACTGTTTATGACAACCATTGTACGTTTTTTTCTTTGCTATATTGTTCTTTATTCCATTTCTTATTGATGCAGCTAGTCTTATATCCTCTTTGCATGAAACAAAGGATTAATGGAGGCAGGAAAACCAATTAAACATTCATTTCCTTTGTGAGGGTATAGATTGCCAATTACAATTTTGAATCCGATATCTATGGATACTTAATCGTGTTTAAAACATATTTTAATTGGCAATATAGCATGAGACCGTCTCGAGTTGAGTTCGAGGTTAAAATAGAAATATTACAAAGTTATGGAGGGATGAGATTCCAAATATAATTATAAAAGGTTTAGCAGTATAGGAGTGTCCTAGGTGCAAGTACTCCCTCTTACACAATCAAACTGCACCCTTAATTTTTTCAATTCAAACATTGCAAACTTTGACCGTAAATTTAAATTAATATATACATAATATAAATATAATAAGATCTTTTTACATGTATCTTAACGTTTGTTTTCTAAATATCAACTTTTTATGCAGCGCTATTACATATAGTTAGAGATATTGACGGTCTGTCATGATATTTGAACACCGTGAAAAAGCAACAGTGCGGTTTGAACTGGGATGGAGTAGTATTATGCTTTTGGGATAATGAGCCACTAGTGAAAAGATCGAGGGGTCATTAAAAGCAATTTTACCATACCACTGAAGGCACATTTCAGATGCATTCTCTGCCTCCGCCTTTAATAGTACGATAGGATCCAAATTCACTTCCGAATTCGAAATCAATAACAAAGGTTTTTAAAAAATGCCAGCGGCCTTGAAGCAAATAATGCAACAAACAACAAGCTCACATCATCAGCAACACATCATCAATTTCAAACCTCAAACCAAGGAGCTTACAGACCTAGCCATCCTAACAACTTCCATACCCATATTCAGAGAGGTTCCTCTAGTCTAGGTGTTGTGAGTGACGGAGGCAAATGGTTGCGATGGAAGAGACAATAGCGAAAGAGCTTCACGAGAACACAAGGGCTCCACGATAGCGACGACGAAGCTTCCAAGGTGGAGACGGGCGGTGGCAACGTGGTTAAGGAGAGGTGGGTGTTCGCTACCAGGGTTGGAGGTGGGCAGTGGCGACGGAGTGGAGGTGAGCGGTGACGACAAAGTGGAGGCAAGTGGTGTCAATGGGTCAGAGGGGAAGAGGGCATTTGATCGGCCTTCAAGGTATGAAGTGAAGAGGGAGGCTTTTTTATTATCTCAGAATATACACTAAGAGAAGAGAAAAACCCTAAAACCTTTATGTAGTGGGGCAAATAACCCAACAAAGGCAGCCCATTAAATGTGAGTCTACAATAGAACCGAATTTAATCGATGTCAACAAAAGGTTGTTCCTAATAAGTTTAGAACCGTGTTCAGAATGAGGGGATCTTTGGGATAGCAGTTTCGAATTCGGAACCTCCTCATGAAGACACTTCCTCAAAAAATAAAAGGACGTGCCTTTAATAGAGACTTACTATTGAACGCAAATAATTGTAAAATTAATAATTTTGTGTCATAAAAAACTTGTTGTCAAGAATCTAGGAACCTAATTCCACCAATCTTGTAGCCGCAACCAAAGTGGACTGTGCGACAGAGGTGCAAGCAGGAGGCGCTAATGTGCTTCAAAATGAGAGAATAAATATCTGATATCATTAATTAGGTTTAACCTTGTATATATATTACAAGACTAATGGGCTAAATACTACACATATAAAAACAATGCAAATACTAAAAAAATCAAGTATAACAATAATCACTTATATATAAATAATTTAAATATTTCTATTTAGAATATTTTTTGTTCCGTGAAAAAGCATCGTGCAATTTGCGTTCAAACTTTGTAATTTTTTGTGCAACTTTAATAAGTTTGTTTTTTGAAAATTTAAACACAAACAATATCATACACAACCTAAGTCTATACAAATTCCCTTCTTATAGCATGTTAATAAAAAATCATTCTAAAAAAGTTTGATTTTCAAACAATATATTCCACTTTACCCTAGACTTGCACAGAAGTTCAATTATTTTTCGAAACAGGTGACTAACTTCACTCTAGTTGAAATTTGAGGCATTCAGGCGGTCCAAAAGATCAGAAAGCTTGTTCGGAAAACTCACTCATCATTTGTCATAGGCATTAATGAACCCTCGGGAGACAGAGAGCTCGAAAACAAGTACTTAAAAGCCTTGGTACCCAAAACCGCAGCCACCAATGTTTTGTCTTCATCACACCACACCAACCTACGTATGTCGGTCGACCTCAAATTTCATCTCCAAATATTCAAATTAAATAAAACAAAACCCCAATTCAAACACAACACTAAGAAACTCAACGAAAATCAACCAAAAATCAACATCCATGTTCAAGTTCAACACTAAGCAATCACAGATTAGCAAAAATCCTATGAATCTCACCCCAATGTCCTACAAATTTGTTAGAACTCATTAACATTAGATCTCAAACCCTAGGAATAAACACCAAAGACACCTAGAAATTAATCAAATTTCAATCTTAAATGCCTGACAACATATGCATGCACAAATTAATACTCTAAAAATCTCAATAACAGAGAAACAAGATTACACACTAGCAGTAGCAGTAATAGAAAGCACCTCTTGTTGAATGCATTATAACTATATTGGATGAAAATAACAATAGTTAGGAGTTCCTTTCCACTTTCCCCCCCAAGTTTTTACCTAAAATTGCAAAACAAAAAATTAAGCAAACCGAGGAATCAAGTAGCTTGTTTAGGAAAATTAATGTTTTTAATTGATGTCAAGCCCCTTTCTAAACCACCACACAATGCACGCACGTGCATGCATGCGCATGCACACACACGTACACACACATAATTATCTAATTAAACCATAACCCATGTAATTAGCAACCTTCACCATCTTTAAAGCATATGTTTCACATAGTCTCTTTCACAATCTTTTCATCAGCGTCGATCTTAGATAAAGTGAGATTCAATACAACTTATCGATAATATAAATAATTTAAAATTTCAATTCGAATCACATAGGATTTTTTAACAGTGAATTTTTTTCTGTGATATTTTATTTGAATATAATAAAAAAACATATAAGAAATACATGCAAAATCGTAAACTTTTCAAAATTAAACTCTTTATTTTTCTACCCACTAATTCTGCCAATGAAAAATGCACACCTAAAGTTTATGAGAAAAAAATCTAGTTACGTGGACTGATGCTGATTTTCTCCTCTGAAAATTTCACATCTCCAAACTCTGGTATTCAAATCTTATGAAAAATCTTAGTAAGAAATAGTTGACATATAAAATTTTAAAAAAAAAATCAAAACTTCAAAATTCGGACATACATTAGGAGTGTAAAAGGTAGCATTTCAGTAAAGCCCATGACAAACAATTCCACTACTTTATAACCCAAATATGGTTAATGGACTCTAACGTGACAAAGTATCCCACATAGAATTGTCAATCTGTAACCCAAATCGAGAAACCAACTTGGACCAATACAATCGAAATCAACCTAAAACTCGATTCTAGCACGAGAGATATCAATCTGAACCTGACACGACCAGACTCAACCTGAAACCCGATTTTGACTCAAGAAATATTGACTTGAACCACAACCAGACTCAATCGAATTCAACCAGAAACTCGAATATTAGCCGATAATTTGGACCCAAACCTAA
>JAULKM010000003.1:95865-117275 GCA_032355605.1 Rubia tinctorum | reverse complement strand
AAACGAGATGCTCTTTGGACCATGTGAGAATTTTGACTTGAGCTAGATACAAGTTCGTCCCAGAGTTCACCTTCCAACTTTACTTTATTCCTCATGTCATGCAGTTTTTCCAGCTCTTGCTGCAAATAAGCCTGAAACCAAGTTGCAAGGACAAGTGAAGTGGAGAATGTTATCCCAATCAAAAGCTGGACATCGTATAAAAAAGAACATATTTCTTTTTAACTTTACCTCTTCAGCACAAAGCCCCCGAAACTCTGCTGTCATTTCATGAGCTAAATTAGACCACATTGCCTGTCTACGAACAGCAGTCTCAGCATTTTTTAGAAACCTTCTCCTTTCAAGAGCTATTCTAGCCTGGTCAACAGGAATGATGAGATTAGAACTGCGGATTAATAATTTGTTCAATCAGAGTACCAAATTCCAAGCCGTACCAAATTCCAAGCCATACCAAATGAGTTGAATAAAGAGGATGAAAAAACCAATCATGAGGTGTAACTTGAGCACTAACTCTGTTAAAAGCATATCCATCCTTAAGAGATTGATCGTGCAAATTTTCCACATGCTAAGATAGAGAACAGCATGGAGTTTACACATTTTTAGCTCCAGTAAAATCATAACATAGATTGGCACGTATTTTTTTCCCATCACAGTACTTTCTTGTCAAACAAAGTGAAACAGATTCTACAAAATGTGAAGTACCTAAGTATCTAAGAAGGATGTTCTCTCCACAAGTAATTTATATATCTCCTCAACTGATCCCATCACTGAAGATTTTCAAAGTCAGTCTTCAGCAGGTGCACTTTCACTATAACTCACATAAAATGCTACTATTTCAATAATACCACATACAAACGAAACATATACCTTGGTTACAGGTAGCAGAGTTGCAGCGTGTGAAAAGGCTACATCTGTTAGTGAAGCAGGCAGTGGGTTAGAAGCAACATCAGCTGCAAATGTTCGCCTGTGAACCTCTCTCAAAGCATGCAATGAAAGCTGCCACAGAAGTTCAACAAATCTGCAGACAAAATATTAACCAGCATTACAAACTAAGGGACGATTGCAAATAAAAGAATAACTGCCTATCCAACTCCCTTATCCATTCTTAACTATGTTTTAGCTGCAACATCCTTCTAAATCCAGAAATTATAGTACGAAAGTACACCAACTAATGCACTTAGTGTTATTGGGGGGAAATCAATAAGAATCATAAATGTACTTATATACATTAATCCATGGTAGCTAACCTCGGTCCACAGCAAGTTGCAAGAGATGAAACCCTCAAATTGCTCCGGGGAAGCGCACCTTGCGATTCCAGCTCACTAATAATTCCTTGCACAACCTAATCATGCTAAGTATAAAGTTATGCTAAGTCTAAAGTCATGAATTCATCCAACTCAAAAAAACAAACTGATTCCAATTCTAACCTTACGAAAATCACGAGATTGCGCAGAATCGAAAAGCTGCCAAACTTTGTCGAAGTCCTGAAATGCCACCAACAAATCAACAAAACATACGAAATGCAAACGTATAGAGTAAGGATTTGAGGACCTAACTAAACAGCGTTTAATGAATTCATGCTTCCTTAACCGAAGACAGTTTCAGACAGGAGGAAAGCACACACAAAAACAATAAGCGCAGATTGAGAGAGGAACAGAAAAACATGAAAATTCTGTTAATCATCCAGACCAATCAATTAATTTGAACAGAAACTAAACCTCAAACTAACCAATAGGTAAGCTAATTCTATAAATCACACATAAAAAATTTTAAAAAACAAAACTCCAAACTAACCAGCAGATAAGCTCGCGGGGGAATCTTGCAACCCATAATTGTTCAAGGAGACATCCGTAAAACTGCCTCTTTCAAGTGCATCCTTTTTTTGTTGGCATGAGCAGCCCTCCGTTTAGCAAGCATTCCCGCCTTTTCCTCGATGGGAATTTGAGCATAAGCCTTCCTCCTTTTACTATCTTCAGTTTCGTCTACAACAATCTTCAATCAGTTAAACTTCCAGATGTAAGCAAGTTTGCTAATGTCAAATTTACTTCAGCATTTATTACTGACAAAGAAACAAAAGAAACAAGATCTAACTGAACGACGTTTGAATAATTCATGCTTTCTTAACCAGAGGCAGATTCAGAGAGTAGTACATAACACAATTAAAACAAAAACAGATTTCGAGAGGAACAAAATAACATTAAAATTTTGTTAATCATAGAGACCAACCAATAAATATAAACAGAAGGTAAACCTCAAACAAACCAATAGACAAGCAAATTCTGTAAATCATACACAACAACCCAAAAATTAACAAAAAGTAAAGTTCAAACTAACCAACACATAAGGTCTTGAGGGAATCTTCCAACCCATGATTGTTGAATGAGACATCCGTGGAACTGGCTCTTTCAAGTGCAACTTTTGTTTTGTTGGCATAAGTAAGCCTCCGTCCAGCAAGCATTCTTGTCTTTTCTTCCATGGGGATTTTAGCGTAAACCTTTCTCTTTTTACTGGGACGATCCATTAACTGTAAAGGCATAAGACAGAGGGGAGAAATGACCATCACCATCCTTCAATGAAGGAGTAACGGAAGCTGACGACTGGAATTTAACCCAACAACTAACCTTGACGGAAAGCGAAAAACAAATAAATTGACCAAAACAACATTCGAAATCGCCGACAACGAATGAAGAATGACAAGCACCAGAAGAAGAACCGATGAGGCAGAAACAAAATGAACTCAATTCAGATACATGAGAGGAACAATGAAACAACGACTCGATTGAAGAGTGACATCGTCCTCATGGTTTTTGTCAGATGGAACAGAAACTGACAATTCCCATGATTTCAGGAGAGAAGGTGGGATTTGATGGATTCTGACAGATCTCCTGGACGGAGAGGGAAAGAAAAAGACGGCCAGAAATAAGTGACTTTCTTTCATCCCTACAGAATTCAATAACCACCAAAAAACCCTACAATAATTGCAATTAAGCCCTTGGTCCACCAACAACCAAACTACCAAATGTTTCCCACATTATAGGTTCCATATAGATTATTATGGCAAGGGCACTTTAGATATTTCTATGTATGAATATACTTGATCTAAACCTAAACCCTTAGACTTAATTTGGTAGTCTACAAGAGCGGTGTTCTTCCTTCTCTACCTTTTCTTTTCTCTTCTATTCATTCTTATTAGGGGTAGTCATGTTGATCCGCTAGTCAAGGCTAGTCAATTATCCCGATCCAAATTGATCCAAAATTATGGATTTAACGGATCGGGATAAAATTCCAATAGTTTTGGGACGGTTCGGGTCAGGTCGGGTCATAAATGACCCAAATTATATAGATAGAAAATAGTAAGAAAATTATAATTTATTCAAATAAAATGAATAATTATTAACTAATATTTATATAATAAATAAAATTATAATTTATTTTCATATAATTTTACATTAAAAATTCATTTAATTTAATTATTCAATTAGCAATGAAAAATAAAATTATTTTCATTCTATTTAGATAGAATGTTTTTATTACTTCATTCAAAAAATATTTTTATTACAATTAATTTACATTAATTATGAATATATATTTCATATTTTAATCAGTCCATTGTTTATAATTGATAGTATTTTTATACAAAATTTATTTCACAAAGTTTTGTTTAAAGCAACCTAAACTTTGGGTAGGGTCTTTTATGCAATTACTAATAGTTTCAATTAGGGTGAGGTTCTTTTTAAAATAAGCTAAAAATGTGGAGGGTTTTTATTCAATTTACAAAAGTTTGGGTTTTGTATATATACTAAATTCTTATTTCAAATTTCATTTTCTTCCCCACATTTTTTTTCATCCTCCATTTGTCGATAATCGCCCAGAACTTCCTACTTCCGCAGAAAACTGCCGAATCACGCAGAAAACTGCCGCGAATTGGCGAAAAATGCCAATTTTCGACCGAATCTTCACTTAGTTTAATTACTGCCTTTTTTGGTACATTTTCCATTTTCGTTTTATTGTGTGTAATTATTGTGTGTCTTGCCCTAATTTTTGTGTCCATCATGTTTTTTTTTGCAGATTATGGTTCTGAAGAAGCGTGATAAGTCTTCCCAGGTATCCAAAGAGGCTTCTCCTTCCAGATCGCACCTAGAACATGTTTCAAATTTTTTTCTGTTTTATTTTTGGATTTCATGTTTGTGCGTTAATGTTTTTTATGTTTATGTTAGGTTTTAATTCATGTTTTCTCAGGTTTTGGATTCCTTTTTTGGATTTTTTGTGTCTATTGTGTTCAACTTCGTCATTTATTTGTTATTTGTGTGCAATTTTGGCGGTTTTTAATTGCAGTTTGAATGTTCTTCAACATTTTGTAATCCGATGAGGTTTATTTGTAATGATTTGTGGTTCTACTTCTCTGATTTTGTGATGAGTTTGATATTTAACATACTGAGGTGTGCATTTTGGTGAGTCTTTGTGATGCAGGGCTAATGGCGGAGAAAATTGAAGAAGCGATGGATCGCCGTAAAGGTTCGATAAGATTTTAAACATAACTTTTTCGTTCGAAGTCAGAATCAGGCAAGGCCGGATGCGTTGGAACCGTCTCAACGAGTAGATCAAAATCCTTACTAAAGAAAGAGTTGGGGTCCGTTTTTCTATTTGAGGTCGTTAAAGGACTTAAAACGGCAACTTACTGTTTTCCAGTGTTTTCCAAAAAAAAATTATTTCGGAATTATTTTCGAATTTCATTTTTTATTATTATAGAATTTATTTTTAGTATTTAAAGACCACTTTTTTATTCAGATATTTTTTTATCATTCATAATATTATTTTCGAGATTATTTTCTCTCTGGTGAATTCTAGAACCAAAACCTAGGGTATGTTCTTGCAGACCTTAGTTGTTCTTCAAGATTTGTGCTTGCGGATCTCTTTGATATTCTGACTGCATCACTTTGATGAGATTTTCCCTTCATTGTTTGAAATTTATGCTTAGCTATTGATTTTCATGATTCAGTATGATGATCTGTTGAGGTTTATGCCAAATTTATTGAGGTTTGTCATCTGAGGTTTATTCTAATGATTTGAGGATTGATTTAGGTGAATTTAGTGTTGAGGTTCATGACTAATATGATGAGATGCTATTTTTCATAACTTTTTGATGAGGTTTACCCTTTATTGTTTGACATTTATGTGTAGCTGCTGAGGCTTATGCCAAATTTATTGATGGTTGTCATCTGAGGTTCATTCTATATGATTTGAGGATTGATTTATGTGAATTTAGTTTTTAATTTCATGTCTAATATGTTGAGGTGTGCTTTTTGGTAATTTTTTGATGAGGTTTATCCTTTATTGTTTGACATTTATGTTTACCTTCTGAGGTTTATACCAAGTTTATTGAGGTTTTCAATTTAAAATTATTTTTTATGTTTTTTTACAGCACCTTCTGTGGCACATATTCTTGCACGTCGGCGTTCTACGCGCACACGTACACGTACACAGATTGACACAATGCAAAGTCGTATAGGTAAATTGAATTTACGTCAGAATAGTTTGTGAATTCTCGTACACATTGATGAGTATGTTCCGGTTGTACACCGGTAACCGAAGAGAAAGGCAGGTGGTAGAAGGAAAATATCTATAAAAATCGTACATTTAATATCGATAATTATGAAGTCTCGGAATATGCAGATAATTTCTAAAGATGAAGGTGGTGATTTGGTAGATTTGTTTAATGCTGCAGCAACTTTGGATGTTGGTTGTAAGTTTTTTATTCGGCATTTGTTAGTTTTTGTTTTATTGACATTATCTTTTATATTTTGTTGATGCTTTTATTTTGTTTTTGATACAGGTTTAAATGTTGGTGGTGAGGCTAATAAGGTTCATAATAAGGTTTCTGATCCTGAGAATGAAGTTTTTCTAACTGTTTGTGAGAAGGATGGTGATGAGAATGGTCAGTATTTCATATTTTGGGTTTTAGTTTTTCTTTTGTTGATGTTACCTTTCTTATTTGTTGATTTTGTGTTTTGGGTTTTGGTACAGGTTCATATGTTTCTGAGAGTATTGTGACTCGTTATGAGGTTAAAATGGATAGTTATGAAGTTAGTGTTGCTGGTAATAAGGTTCAAGATTTTGCTTCTAATGTTAATGTGGCAGTTTCTAATGGGGTTGTTTCTGATGAGGTTGTTGTTTCTAAAATTTTTAGCTTTTAGCTCATGTTTGGTAATGCTTCCTTTTCTTGTTTGTTGATTGTATTTTTGTTTTTCATACAAGGTCGACAGTGGCTGATTTTGAAAATATTGAGGCTCTAGTTGTTCATGTTTCGGTACCTGATTCTATTAAGGTGCCATATGTTCCTACTGAGGTTCCACCTGCTTTTTTTCGAGGTGCCACCTGTTTCAGCTGCTCCTACTGAGGCTCCACTTGTTCCTACTGAGGTGTCACCTGCATTTGCTGAGGTGCCACTTGTTTCATCTGCTCCTGCTGAGGTTTCACCTGCTTCTGTTGAGGGGTCATCTGCCGCTGCTGAGGTTCCACTTGTTTCAACTGCTTCTGCTGAGATTCCACATGATTTTATTGAGGTGCCACCTAATTCTGCTGGAGTGCCACCTGCTTTTGTTGAGGTACCAGTTGCTTCTGATGAAGGTCGTTCTTCAACTGTTGATGGTAAGCATGTTGTTTTTTTATTTAATGTTGTTATGTAATTATTTATTTGGTTAATTTAGTCCTTTATTAATGGTATTTGTTTTCACTGCGGTGGAGCCTATTATTGCTGCTCCTCGTAAAACTTTTTGTAAGTGTAGAGCAGTTGAAAATTCCTCCTGTGTATAGGATGAAGAAGAAGATGGTAGCCAATAGGGTCCTTGATTAATATGATGTTGTTGGCTGTAGGTTTTTTTACGTGTCATGTGTCATTTTCTATTTATGATACTGTTTTTCATGTTATTTACTTTTCTTCTTCTTGTTTTGTGCTTTTTTTTATACAGGTCACGATGATGATGTTGAGTTGAGTGTTGGTTCAAGAATGCAGTCTGGTATCTCAAATATAGAATCCAATGATAATGAGGTTACCAAGGATTTCAATGAGGTTCCCGAGAAAACTGACAAAGTGAATCTCAATCTAGCAGAAGACTTTTTGAATGTTGTTGTTAATGGTGATTTTTTATATTTTCCCTTTTTTAAAATTTTTGTATATATTTATTTTTAATATTGTGCTATTTTTTTACACTCACATATCTTTAACATTTGTTATTACATTTCTTCATCAAGTTTCTTTCATGTTGTTTTTTTTGTAGCTGCGACAAATATTGCAAATAATGTGCATTGGAGGAAATTCAATTGCCAGAATCGAGGAATGATGATGTAGAGGATGCTCCTAGAAAGGAAGATGCTTCTGTTATTTGGATGCAGCCATTGTCTCGGTCCCCTCATTTTCAGCGTAAAAAGAAGAAAGTTGGTCCCCCTACTGAAGGTAAAAGAAGCAGTGAAGGAGTCAAATGCTACATCTTTTGGGACTAGCAAGGGTAAAGAGAAGGTTGTTTTGAAGAGTAAGCAGTGTAAGGGTGCAACTTTTATAAATTTGGTATCAAGAACCAGGTCTTTGTTTCGAAAGACCTTGACCTTGCAAGTGTTGATGCTTGCTTGGGTAAGGTTGTTCAAAAATTTGCTGAATAAAAAGGTTGTCCTTCGAAGAAGGGTGTAAGAAAGAAAGGCAGTAGGAAGCGAATTTTTGAGAAGTCTCTAGTTGTAGAGAAACAGTCGGAAAAGAAAGCAAAAATTGAAATGCCTGATGCAGGCCTTGATGATATGTGAGTTTTCAGTTTTCTAGTTCATTTATTTATTTCTAGTTTTTTTTGTGTGATGAGGTTCATATTTTCTGATTATGAGGTCTTTTTTTATGTTGATGTTCTATGCTGAATATGTTTATTGATGGTTCTGAGTTTTAAAAATATTCAAACAAGTTCTGGGAATGAATTTTTAAGAAGGTGCACTGGTTGTTTTTTTTTAAAAAATTATTGTTGTTTTCTGTTTGACTAAATTATTTTTTGATCCTCAGCATATGTCGCAATACCATCTTTTGATCCCCGATGCCAATACCGCCTCCTTTCAGTACCCAAGAAATTCAAAATGATTTTTTTGATCCCCAATGTGATTTTCAAGGTAGTTTTCAGGTGGTTTTGGGGACCAAAATATGGTATAAGATCATATGTTAGGGGATAAAAAACAATTTACTCTACCTGAAAACCACTTGGAATCTGGTTTTGGGACCAAACAAATCATTTTGAATTTGTTGGGTACTGAAAGGAGGCGGTATTGGCATTCGGGACCAAAAGATGGTATTGCGACATATGTTGGGGACCAAAAAACAATTTAGTCTTTCTGTTTTTCAGATGAGATTCATGTTATGTATAAAGAGGTTTTCATTTATTCATGTTTAGTTTCATATTTTACATAATGAGATTTCTGATGCATATCTTCTTGGTGGGTTTTTTTAAAAAATTATGATTTTTGATTTTCTTTTTATTGGTATAATGATATTTTGTCCTACTTTGCTGAGGTTTCATGTTACATTGACCGAGGTTCTGCTTTTTTCATACTTTTTTCCCCAGCTTGAAATTTAAGACCACTTGCATGGTTTCCAAATTTGTTGAGGTTTTGGATGAGGTGAAACCATCTCAAATTAAAGTTATTGAACAGATTGGATTTGGTGGTTTGTTGAGGTTCAGGATTAGGCATGTACCTAAAGATTTGGTTCAAACTTTTATACTGAAATTGAATTGTACTGCTAAACTCCAAGAGGTTGGTGGTGATAGATATCTGTTAGATAAGAATGACATATTTGACATGTTCCAACTTCCAATATCTGATAAAGTTGTTACTGATGTGAGTCATGAGGGTTTAGGTAAGGTTGCTGCAGATGATGATATTTCAATTAGGCTTAGGTGGATTGAAAAATATGCGATTAAAGATGAGATTATTACTGTGAAGGATTTTTAAAGTGTTATCCCAAATCTACTGAGCAAAGATTAAATGTCTGAGTTTAAGCGTGCTTTTGTGATGTTTGATTTTTAGTTCCTATTGCTCGTAACACTGCAGATTTGCAGATAATGAGTTCCTTAGAAGATGTTGACCAGATTTCTAGTTTTGATTTGTGCGGGTTTTGTGGGAGTATTTATAGGGTTAAGCATTCACAGAACTTCAATTCTGTGAATGCATGTTTGATTATCCCAATTCTTTCTTTTCTATCAAATTATGGGATTTAGTGATCCAATTGACCTTCCATTGCACCAACAGTGGGATACCGAAACTGTAAAGAAGAGTTGTTATTTATATCAACGTGGAGGTTACACTGGTTTCCCTAGAATTAGTCATCAATTTCCTTTGAGGAACAATGGAATGTTGGTTGGTTATATTTCGATAGAAAGAATCCTTCTTCTACTGCTGGAGTATCGTTTTCGAAGAGCAGCAAACATCGTTTTATTGAGTTGGAGTTGCCTGTTGGTGTGGAGAATGATGAGGAAATTGAGCGTAGTTCGTAAAGTGCAAGTTTTCTAATTTATTGATTGACTTCAGTTCCTTTTTTTATCAGCTTTCTTTTTCATGTGTTGATGTGCATGTTTTTATAGGTTCAGTTTTTTGTATGGTGAGGTTTTTTACTTGTATGATTCTTGATGGTGTTGATTTTTTTTGCTGAGTTTCGGATTTATTAAAGTTCAATTTAAATTTTTGATGGTGTTGAGTTTATGTTTTGTCTTTTGGGTGTTCTTTTGATGTCGTGACAATGAATTCGAAGAAGCTGTATTGTTCAAATTTTTGGTTTTTTTAATTGTTAAGATTCATGTTTTCTGTGATGAGTTTTAATGTTTTCATGCTGAGATTCAATATTAATATGTTTTTGTTGATGGTTATTGGTTGCTGGTTTTTGTTATTGTGTTCAAAGAAGACCAAATGTTTATGGTCTTCTTATTCTTTTTTCCATTTTTGTTTTGGTAGCCTTTGGAAGTTGCTATGAAGAAGCTCAAGAGGCTCATTTTAATTGCAAGTGACCAATTTACTGAATCTTTTTATAAGATCAGTGAAAAGGCAATGAAATAGGCAGTCAAAAAGTCAACAAAATAGGCAGTCAAAGGCAATGAAGAAGGTCTGACTATTCCTGTGAAAGAGGATCTTGTAATAATTTCACCTCTTTAAATTCCCTTTTCTTTATAAGTTGAAATATGAAGTGTTTTTAGAAATACAACCTTCTTATGCATTTCTTCTTTCTGTATAACTTTGATATAATACAAGTAGTTAATAATGTTTGAGGTTCACATATTTTTTAATGACATTCATTTATTATTTAATGAGGTTCTGATTTATGCAACAAAATAATTGCACAGTGTAACAAAAAGAAACCCCACTTCCCATGTTTTATGAAAGTAGTGTAAGTAATGGAGGAGTTCAGAAAGTGGTAACGGAAAATCATGGGATAATGCAGATTGTGTAGTAGTGAAGGACGTGTGTTAGTGATGCTAGAAAATAGGGATAATTGTTGTTGATGTTTTTTAGTCTTTTCTTTCTTTCAGGTTTTTATGAATAATTGTCATTTCTTTTACTAGTAATGAGGTTCATTTAAATTATGTTGATGTTTTCAATGTAATCATTACATTTTTCCATTTCCCTAAACATTGACTTTTACGGCCACTATAATCATTACACATTTCCATTTTTCTCAACAGTTATTTTTTTCTCTTCTCAACAAGCAACCTCTTTAAATTCCTACTTCCATACAAATTAAAACATGATTTTTTTGTAGAAATGTAACCTTTTGCATTCAAGCGTCTGCATTCAAGCTTCTCAACTCTTTTTACGTACTAAACTGAGAAAAAATGAAGTCTCAAACAATTGATTGGTCTCATCTGATTAATGATTTGTTTATTGAGTTCATATTTCATCTTCTTATGCTTTGTGATTTCATGTCAATAAGAGGAGTGTGCAGTTGTTGGCAGCCTGCTGTGAGGGGCGCAACATTTCTCTACTGATGACTCCAAAGGAACGAGATGGTACTAATCATGATTTTTTTTGTTTGATAAAGAGGAAGATTTCAATGACACTTCATTTTTTTAGCTTGGAGGGAAAAAAGTGCATTGAGATTTGGTTTGGGTGGCTATTGGTTTTTAGATGTGTCAGGTGATGTGTTCTTCTTGAACCTTTTTTCGACTACTAAAATCCAGCTTCCTAATTGTGGAGAGGGTCTTTTTGAAATGAGTGGTTATACTAGGAAAGTTTTGTTATCTTTTAATCCAGCTTCTTGTTCACGTTTCTATCTTATGGTTGTTTTTCAAAATGGTGGTTTGGGAATTTGAAGATCAGGGGATGATACTTGAACTAGGGTTGACACGGATTTGAAATTTTGTGATGTTAATTAGTTCAATGGTAGGTTTTATGCAATTTCTGAAGGTAGTGGTGGTGTTCTTGGAATTGGTATTCTAATATTTTGATGGTATATTGAAGCCGAATTCTCTCTACCTCACTAGTGAAGCGATGGCAGGTCATTTCTTGAGTAATGAAGCAGTTGTGGATGCGGGGACTTATGAGTTTGAAGGGGTTAGGATAGAGCCTTTAGATGCTAGTTGTCCTGATCCTTTCTTGTATGATTTTGAATCATTGTGGATTGTTATATCTTCAGATTGAATTTATGTTTTTCAATTTTAATGTTGTAATTTGAATTCTAGTCTAATGAAGAGGTTTCTATTTCATATATTGAGTTTTATGTATTCTGCAATGAGTTTTAGATATTACACATTGATGTTCCTCTGTGGACTTCCTACAACTCCTTTTTTGGATATGAAGTTGTTGCATAAATTAATTTAAATACAAGTACTATAGAAACATAACAATAAATTGCAAACATCAATGAAAAAAAAATTAACCTCAATATGTAGTATTGAAACATCCGCAGAAGTATTAAAAATTTTCTTGTAATTCAAACTTTGCTTCATTCTAAATCTGTTATGCCAAATGCTATTGATGTTCCTCATCAGGGAATGAGGTTTTTCCATAATAAAATGAGATTCCTATAATTTCAACTGAATGGACAATTATAATACCCCAATGCAGTATTATATAAAAACTTGAAAACAGCAACCCCATGTTGACACAGAACATATCAAAGCAGGTGAACGTTTGGTGTCTTGGATCCAAATTCACTGGCACTTGACTTATTCCTTTCAATTGTTCGTTTTGCTATTTTGCTCCTTCCATTTGTCTTTGTGTATTCCGGATTAAGGATAACTGGTGCAAGAATGCTTAATGTTTGTGTTGTCATGCTGGTTTGTGAAACTTTAGTGTTTTCGACATGTGAAATTAGGGCGTTGACGGTGGCTGAGTGGTTATCAAATAATTCTTCCAGTATTCTTGCTTCAATGTCTCCCTCACTCTTTAATAACAAATTGTAGAATTTCCTTATCATTTGTAGATGCCATGGTATTTTGTCTCTCAGTTCCGGTGCCTAGCAATCAAGGAAACATCATTGATAAGTATATGGTCAAAGCAGTATGGAAGAACATCAACCTTCAAAATGGAAACATTACTGATAATTATAGTAACCTCATTCAGTATCATAGAAACATCAACAGAAGTACCAAAACGATTCAGATACTAATCATACTACTGTTTAATTTAGAAAAGGTCATCTAGAACTCAGTAAACATCATTATTGAAGCTGCAAACATCTCTATTCTAAATAATAATCTAACTCAGAATTGTATAAATATTGACATATTTTATTACTTGTATTGCACCTGTGATCCTTGTTTCGTTGTTCCAAATTTCCATTTTTTCCATCTTAACCCATCTCAAGCTTATGTACTCGTCCAAGATTTTTATTTCATTGAACATGTGCAATACACATAGGTTGTGGCTGCAGAGGAACCATACTTCATCAAAGTGTTTGCAGGAATATTTCACTTTTGCTTGTTGAGTTGTTGCTGGCTTTGTGTATAGAACTGGTTCTGCTTTTAAGTTAATGCTTTCATGTAAAACTTCATAAATGTACATGGTTCCTTTGTTCATTCCAAGATATGCATTGATGCTATATCGATATCCCACTGTAGCCTGAAATCTTTGTAGATCATGTGTGTGTAGATTGTTGCTGCGTGTTTGAGGATTGCTGGACTTTTTTCTTCTTCTCTTGGTCTTTCTTTGGTACAATAGGACTCATTCTCCACTTCTTTGGTTCTCCAATTATGGATTGTGGCACTGTAAATCTGATAAAATTTGACGAGTGTTGTAGTCTTTGATGCTTTGAAATTAACAGCGGCATTGGTACTCTTCTTTGTGAAGACATTGTCCTAGCTAAGAGTCCTTGCTTATGGTTGTGCACTATTTTATCTCGCGGTGTGTACAGTCACTTGAACCAAGTATGATTTTGTAGTTGATATTTATTGGTCATTTCTGCCCATTGTTTCTCGAATTCAACCTCATTTGATCAGAACATCAGGCACTTGTCAAATGCTTTGGTATAATCAGACTCGCTCCTCAAATTGTCGTGGTGGCTGATGGAATTTTGTTTCAGATATCAAATACAAAGTCTATGCCTTGTGTTAGGGTACACCTTCTGTTAAAATATGTTCGTAAAAATCCGGTTATTTGCAGGCATAAACAACGTGAACCTAGTTTTTTTTAAACATCATTTGCAGGTTCATAAACATCAGCGTGAAAAAACAGAAACCTCAGGTCATATTATTCACCTATAAAAAAACCAGCAACCTCGGATGGAGGTTCTCAAACATCATCTGGGAAAAAAGAAACCTCAGTTGATAATATTCAGACATCAATGAAAAAGAACAGCATGTTGAAAAGCAGTAGCATGGGAAAAAACCTCATTCCATACTATCCACATATCACCAATAAAAATAAAAACCTCAGTCCATATTGAGACATTAAAAAAACAGCAACCTCAATTTCAGGTTTACAAAACATTAATGGGTAAAAGAACAACTTCATTTCAGATTAGTTGAACATCATCAGTAAAAACTGAAACCTCATTATATATTATTAAAACATAAGTAAGAAGAAAAATGTATGTGGATTATATCTCCTGTATAGCTTTTGTCATGGCCTAGTCCTGATATGTGAAAATAGTGATGGGCTCAATTTCTCCCATAGATTTTTTGAATGTTATCAGCAACCACACAAAATTTCTGTAGTTTCATCGTTGATGAAGGCACATCCAAACATGACATTCATTATGTGATTGTTGAGGGCAACAAAAGGAGCGCAAATGTGGTTGTATTTGTTGGTTCGATATGTCGTATCAAAAACCAACAAATCACCATATATCTTGAAATCTTAAGCCATCATAGAATCCCTCCATAATAGTGCATACATTCTTCCCTCATTGTCGAGATTTACCCTAAAAAAATAAGTCTTCTTCTTTTTCACTTTGTTATGTTAGCAAATCAATTGATTTTTAAGCATTTCCAAATTCTATTTGTTTCATTCTGAGTTTACTCACATAATTGATGTGATCCATCATGGTGTGTCCGATTAATTCTTCACCTCCAACATCATTTACCATATACCTATATCCATCTTCTAGTGTCAGTCCAGCTTGTTCCATCGCTTCGGTTGTTTTTCCCTTTTTGAGGCCTATTTTCCTTTCACTTCAGTGCAGATGTTGTCATTGAGGAAGGGTGAGGTCATGATTTTGAGTTAAAACATGCTAAGGACTGTGTACATGCCATCTTCAGTCATTTTGATAAACATCTTAGTTCTGCATCCTGTTCTTGTTAGAAAGAATTCCTTCCTCTTTCTATTGTTATTCTCAACTTTTGGAGTTGCAGACTTGTTTGTTTAGCCTTCACAAGAACAAATATAGTATCTACCCTTCAGCTTGTTGTCGTTTGTCCTGTGTGCTGTTGATTTTTGTATACTAAAACCTCTTGATTTTGAGTGGCGGCGGTATAGGTCTTCTAACTCTTTCCATGTTCTTATTGTCACCCTTTACAAGTATTCGTAAACATCTATCTTTCGTATTTCATTATCAGTTTTTGTTTTACAAACATCAAACAGGGACATCAATGAACCTTAACACCTATATATAAAACTCCATAGGGAAAACAAGAACCTCATGATATATTATGAATAGCTTAACTAGAAAAAACAGCAACCTCATCATCACATACACGAAACAATAGTAGGAAAAAAATAGAATTCGCATGCTATAACCTTCACACATCATTAAGATAAACATAAACATCAATAGGAAAGACAGAAAACTCATGCCATATTATGTACACGTCAACATAAAAACAGGGAACATCATATAATGATATAGATTTACTGATCAAGGATTCCTAGTTACAACACAATAAGCTAACATTGTAATACAAACATCACCTTATTAATAGTAAACCCCATTATGTGTATATAGACATCATATTTTTAACAATAAGCCTCAGTTCTTCGTCAAGATTACCTGTGATTTGCACAATCTCTTTTTCCTCAAAGTAAGTTCCTGATTTTGATCGAATATCAAAGTAAGTTCGTGATTTTTCTGGTGAGATTCACGTTGCTTGTTTTTCCAATCAATTTGATCAATTAGAACATTATTTTTATCACATTCATGAACAAATTGAAGCGGATTTTAGAATATTTTTTTACTGGGTCAAATCTTCAGCCTTTTCGTTGTTTAAAGTTTCTTTTGTGCTCATCGTTTGAATTCGTCGAGATTGGAGTTGAAATCATCGAGATTGGAGGTGAAATCGTCTAGATTGCATCGAGGTGTGATGAACTTTAGATTGAGCGAATTTCGAATGAAATTTGGGAGGATGAGATTAGAGAGAGAAGGGGGGTTATTTGGGATTATGATATTTTCTTTCGATACTTGCACAACTGTCCCTCCATTTTCTCAACCTTCTCAAATAATGCGCCAAAAATAAACTAATTACGCACAGATCCCAAATTCTAATGTAAGGTGGTTTGTCTTAATCCCTGCCTAAGGTTTAGGCTGCCTCACAGGATACCATCTCAATTTATTTTTATCTTTATAAATATGTATACATTTTCATAATATTATTTTTGTTATTTATCAATAATTAGAAGAAAAAAATAATTTTTGTTCATAAATAAAATATAATACTAATAACTATGCTCACTCATTTACTTATTTTAAATCGTAAATCACATAGGTATTAATCTAGTTTGTCTTCTTATTCATAAATGTTAAACTTGCTTATGGAGTCAGATGATTTGAATTTATTTATTTTTATCAAAAACACCTTTCTTCTTGTTATGGTTTTAAAACTACAGCACCTTCAGCCATTCGGAAATAGAGTTGATAACTTGATGATGGAGCCCGCCTGATATTTACATCAATAATAAACGAATTATAGATGTCCCATCTCAGTCATGTTATTGACAATCGCTGACCATATTTTTCACAATGGTTTTTTTGAAAGATTTCACAATATTATCATCTGATAGAATTGCACCCCCACCAAATTCATACCTGTGGAACAATGATATGTTGCCGATGCTTGGAGTTTGGCTTTCGAAATTCATACCAAAAATAACGAGATTTATAATGGTGTTAATTTCAACTATTCAATATTGAGTCTGTCTTTTAAAATACTATTTTTTTATAAGTCATGGAAAGACCAAGTTTTAAAGTGCAAATTTAAAAAATTAAGATAAAATTATCGGATTGCATCAATCTGGTTATAATAAACTTTATAACTACTACACATTGCATAATAAATTTTTAATGCTAAACTAAGAACATTTACCTTTCATTATTCTAATTAAATCTCATTTTTCCATAAACCTATGGAAATCCGATTTTTCCCAGTAGTTTACTTTTAAGTATTTTGCAAAATTCATCAAGGAGCTTGGAGTTGTTTTTCATACCATAATATATCTCTGATCACTATTCATATGCCGAGACAAAGGACTCAATATTGTGTAGCTCTTGAGAAAATTTTACAAAAGTAGGGAAATACACCATAAGGGCTTTTGAGACCTCCAAGCCACAACATGAGTATCTAAAAGTTCATTTAAAAAAAAAAATTGAAGTTCAGTTTTCTCACAGTTCATATGGCCTCAGCTTTCTAACATTTGATCAATCACAGTACCAAGTATTTGCGGCAGTACTCAAAAATGAATGAGCTCTAGTTTCAGGACAATCCAGTGCAAAACATCAACTTATGTCGCGACCACAGCTAGGAATACCTTGGTACGATCTGCAGGGTAACCCCTAGTGCAAGGCTTTGAGTAGCAACACTGGTGGTGGTGCCTCTGTGGCCATTCTAGGCTAAGCTAGGCCTAGGACCGGTGACTCATCTGTCCCAAGAAAACCGAGATGGTGTTCTGTAAGTATGTTTGCTATTGTAATTCTCATCGTCCCGATGGCTTTTAGTTGTATGAATACTGCAAAGCTATGCATGCACCGAAAAGATTATCACTCTGCAGTGGCATCTACTGATTCCTGATCAGTTTTGTTAATCTCTGCCTTTGGAAGACTTTTGAGTACCTGAAAGTTCTTTCGTTAAATGAAACAAAAGCAGAATACACCTGGAAGTGGTTTTCCATGTACAACAAATGGAAATCAAGAAGCGGCAATGATCAGACATATTGAAATCCCAGATAATTACCTGATACAGGTACCAAGAAACGTAAGCATCTGTGGCTGCATAAATTAGTTGTTCCTTCGATAAAACATTAGCCTCCCAATTCCCCAGCCTGATATTTTTGGGTTTAGGCAGCTGCACGGTCAACAAAGGAACTTAAAATAATGAGCACTCACCGGAAAGAATATCAGCTAACGTAAAATGCCTGCTGCACGTTGGCTCCATTCCAATACCATAAATAAATCAAGGCATTAAAGTATACACTCCTTGTTTCTTTAATGTTTGGAGTGCCTTTCGGTGATCATTCTGATCAGCTTCATCCAAGAGCATGCCAGGATACTTTTAATATAAATGCCAAACTTTTTGGTGGTATACTTGATTCCCACTGTCATTAAATCCAGGAGGGCCTTCTTCAAGATGGATTTGGAGAAGTGGCTAACAAAGTGTAGGCTTTGCTTATTGCTAAAGCAACTATATATGTTTCCTAGATGAGAGAGCTAACTATATGGCGCCACAACTATGAACAGGAACAGCAATCACTTGCACAAATCAATAAATTCATTCTAGAAATCATAAGCTGGCTGAATTGGGTTACAAGTAAGAAGCTCATAGAATGAAAAACGTTATATTAGCTGAGCTGCAAGCTAAACAAGTCAACATAATGAAAGTCCAGTCTCCAGAGGAGCTTACAATCTAGTTCTTTTCTTCAAGGGCAGAAAGAAACAGTCATTAACTCGAAGAAACAGTTATTGACTCGAAAAATGTCACATGAGGATACAGACAGGTGGGGCACATAAAATGAAGCAGCCATTTCCTTGAATCTTGGTAAATCGAAGATATGTAACAGCTACAAAATCTATTTAATCAATCAACAAGAAACAAACTAATTTAGTTTTCCAAAATGAAATTAATAAGAAAGCGGGATTCAGCAAGATCTTTGACTGAGGAATCAACTTGGCAAAATAGCTCCAGAGTTATGTTGAACTTGCCCATAGTTGAGGAATGTAGAAAAAAGAGTTACTGTGTTAACATTAAATACTGAATTTGGCCGATTGACCAAGAAATTCCACCCCATGGCCCACATTTTCTCAATCAGAAAAGTTTCTTAATCTTCACCCAGACAAATCCAAAGAAGGGAGCATACTTAGAACTTAATAAGCATGAAATGGGGTGTCTACTCATATTTTATCTACCACACTTGAAATATTTAAACATACTATATCTAATTACTCAGACTCGAAACTATTTTAATATGAGATACCTAATTTCCAAAATGTAACTTAATATTTCCTGAAACCTTTGCCATTGGAGACATTGGAAAACTTAACATCAAACTCAATCGACTTTCATTTATCGTGGAAAATGTTCTCATTAAAATGAAAATCCAATTGATTGAAGTAGTTTATACTTCAAAAACGAGACTTGAAAATTATCCACTTTTGTCCATGCCTATAAGCAAACAGGGGCTCATCAAAAACTTTTCCTTGCCGTCATGTGATGGATAAGGCTGAAAACTAAATAAACCATTTTCTTTTCAGACGTTTGCAGGCAAGAAATCCTGGAACTAGCTAGAAAGATATACATTCCTAAGTAGAACTATAAGGATGTCACTGAATGAGATATCTCTAGAGTGGCTGAGAATAAACAACTACCAGGGCAAGGTATGGATATCAGCTTGTCTATCATGCAGGATGGTTTATCTTCACTCGTCGTAAACAGTATATTTCTCCATCTGGCATCCTTACATGAGAAGATTTTACTGAAATGTCTAGTTTAGCTTTCAAGAGGATAAAATGCAGATAAGAACTTGTCTCTGCTGAGGCTCAATTACTTATCAGCCAAAAGAGAAGCACTAATGTCAGAAACAAAATAAGAAACAACAGACGGAGCTTTTTTCAACAAAGAAAGGCCCCATAGTACCTGTTTGCAAATTAGTGTCTCGGTTAATGATGATAGACTCCAGCTTTTGCCTTCTCCCTCAAGCTTCTGGTTCGCCAGATAAGACAAATCTTCCAAATCTTTCACTGATACATTATGATCAAAAGATACTTTGCGTGCATCATTCGCAATGCACACACCCACCTATGCATGTGTCACGGCATATTAATAAAAGTCAAGTGAGACTGGCATAAAGAAAGGGTTTGTCTTTGATTAAAAAATTACTTAATTTTCTTAAGAATAATATAGCTAACCTTCAGTGAAGTTGGATCTTCTAGAAGCCGTTGCAGTTTTGGAGGAATGCCAGAATGATGTACATGCAATATGTAACATGTATTTTTGTCTCCACAGATTTGCATAACAGCACATTTCCCCGGAGCAACCCCTGCATAGATTAGCAAATGATTCTTTGGAAAGCCATCTTCAAAGAACAAATTGAGCAAAATGTGGAGAGCAAAAATATGCAGAAACCTTAAACTCTAAACAAGGGATAGCATCAATAGTAAATCTTGAGCTCCTCCTATGACATTTGTAATAAAAATGATGAAGGTAGGTCCTCATAACTCCGACACCACGTAAGTGATTGCGGCCTTGTGAGTCAGATTAATTATAGCCATGAAATACACGAATAGCATCTACAATTCATAAACGATATCAATGAAATCTTACAACTCCTACTTATATAACAAGCAACTTTACGTATACTGCCATCAACAGATTACTGTGATGGTATAGAATTGGTTATAACAAAACTTCTCTTGTTAGTAGTGGCAGCTGCCCTGGGGTAAATGTATTATTTGGTCTAGTGAACTCCATCGCTATCATTGAGTAGGAGTAGGTTATCTTCAGAAAGAATACAATCGTGTGAACAATAAGGGAAAATGCTCACTGATGCGGAACAAACAGATTATAAAAATGAGTCCACGGTGTATAAATCTATGTAAAATGCACTTAAAGAGAAAGGCAACTGGAGGCACCAACCTCTCCTGAAAGTCGGTCTCCACTCTATATCAAATCCAAGAATGGCTTGCCCTTCATTTCTTTTTTTAGCTTCGACGAAATTCAGAAGCTCCGCTGCTGATTTCTCCACCTCATCAAAGGTCCTACTGTACACAACTCGACCTCGAAATGTGATTTCTGGGTACTTCATTGTCAAGTTACCTGACACAACAAATTCACAACCCCAAGAAACAAAAGGAAAGATTAATCTCAAAACAGATTCAGCATATACCAACATCATAAAGCAGGAACCTTTACAAGTTTCAATCAAGAACTTATAAATAAAAGTACAAACCTTTACAGCAGAGCCTACAATACTTTAGTACCATAATTAATAGACGTGAATAGTAAATGGGACGCAGCATCTTAAACCAATCAACAAAGGGTACCTCGATAGCCGGAACTTCTGAGACGAGAATTAGAATTATTCTGCTGGCAGGTGAACAGGGAGTCGGGCAGCCGGCGGCGGGAATTTTTATCGGAGAGGCCATCGAAATCGTCGCTGGGCAGGTGTCGCTTGGCGGAGGAGGTGGCGGAGAGGAAAGCTGCATCAATGGCTGCGAGTTCTTGGTCGGTAAAGGGACGGCCCCAAAATTGGTCGTCTTCTTCTGTGAAATTTGATGACATAGTTTAAAATGTTAGCGGCTTTGTACGTTAGTGCGTTTAAAACAGGAGTGGCTGGCTGGCGGGCGTGGCTCTTCTTCTCCCGGTATACTATAAAAGATATTCTCCCAAACCATGTGGTTGACACAAATGGGCATCATGGGTATTTCCGTATTTTTTCCCTTAGGTGGCTGCTCAAAACGAAACGACGTCGTTTTGAGCAGCCCTATATAAGCCCCCTTGGCCTTTCTTTTCAGCTCACTTTTTCTAGACGCGATGCTT
>JAULKM010000003.1:52387-66664 GCA_032355605.1 Rubia tinctorum | reverse complement strand
GGATTTTAAGTTGGTTATTACCAATGCGAACTCCACCGGGGGCCAAAGCACTGCTGTCACCGAAAACAGCATTCTTGTTAACAGTAATGTTGCACAAGTCACAAAGCTTCTCCACCTTGTTACCTGCAACGGATAATAAATTAATCACTTCCTACATCAATGGAGTACTATAAGCATATGAAAACAGGGTATGGTTCATGGCGTTACCGGTCAAACCAAGCGGACGAAGATCCCATAGAACAAGGTGATTCTCAGTCCCTCCGGTGACCATCTTGTACCCTTTGCTCATCAAGTAGTTTCCAACTGCCACAGCGTTGGCCTTGACTTGCTTAGCATAAGCCTTAAAAGCAGGAGACATAGTCTGCTTCAAAGCCACAGCCAGAGCACCAATTTGGTGGTTGTGAGGACCGCCCTGGAGGGAGGGGAAAACAGCAAAGTTGATCTTATCTTCGAACTCATAAACTGCATTCTCAGGCTGGCCCTTCTTAGGTGGCTTGGGACCCTTCCTGTAGAAGATCATGCCTGCTCTCGGTCCCCTCAAACTCTTATGGGTGGTAGTGGTGACAATGTCACAGTACTCAAAAGGATCTGCAGCTTCCTGCAACCAGGGCCATTTCAAATCACTGTTAAAAAACACATTTACTTTCACAAATCTACATCCTATTTCAGAAAAAATCAGTAGTTTGCATTCAATCCAACTGACATATTTCAACATATAGAACCTACTCAAACTCGAAATCTCAGATCCATTTTCAGAACATTTATTGAAAAGATTAAATGCCACACATTAACATCAAAAGAATGTCACCAAAAGTACACTACAAAATTCTATAGGATGCTCAGATCTGAATCACAATTTATTTTTTATTTAATCTAACAACACAGGCTCAAGATCTAAAAAAGCGGTACACATGCAGCACATGGCAGCATCAAAATTAAATAATTAAATTCTGCACAATAAAAACTTAAAAAGGCATGATTCAACATAATTCTTTTAACACGTACCCAGATCCAAACCACCCATACAAGAAAAATGCTACTCCCTATGACGCAGATCAAGCAGGAATACAAACTATAATATTATCAAGCAGGATATTGTTAGATTCATACCTTCTAAATAACAACTTTTATCAAACATGTATTTAAGTAGACGGTGTAAAGTTTTATCTGACACAGAAATGGAAAGATTATGATTCACAATAAGCATGCTAATGTCAATAAAATTAATTTAAAAAAACTCCACATTTCATGAATCTCCAACAGACATCACTGTACGACATCTGTAAGCAACATTAACACAACGTATACCTGAGCAGCGACAAGGCCGCTGATGTGAGCCATGTCGCAGAGCAGAAGGGCGCCAACTTTGTCAGCAACTTGTCGAAGCTTCTTATAATCCCAGTCCCTGGGGTAGGCGCTGCCTCCGCAGATGATCAACTTGGGCCTGAAATCGAGCGCCTTCTCCTCCAGCCTCACGTAATCAATGTACCCCGTCTCGGGGTCCACCTTATACGGCAGGCTCTCGAAGTAGATCGACGTGGCGCTGATCTTCTTCCCGCCGGAGGTGTAGTACCCGTGGGTCAAGTGCCCGCCGGAGGGCAAATCGAGGCCCATGATCCTGTCGTGGGGATTGAGGACAGCTGTGTAGGCGGCGAAGTTGGCGGGAGAGCCGGAGTAGGGCTGGACGTTGACGCCCCACTTGGTGGCGTCGAGGCGGTAGGCCTGGAGGGCGCGTGAGCGGGTGAGGTTCTCGATCTCGTCGATGAACTCGTTGCCGCCGTAGTAGCGGTTGCCGGGCATTCCCTCGGAGTACTTGTTGGTGAGGGCGCTGCCGAGGGCCTCGATGACGGCGAAAGAGGTGAAGTTCTCGGAGGCGATGAGCTCGATCCCGGTGCATTGGCGCCGCTTCTCCTTCTCGATGAGGTCGTGGATGTCGGGATCCACGGTGCTCAGAGGGGTGTTTCCCCAGACATCGACGGGATCCATGGCGGCGGTAGGTGGCGGTGGTGGAGAATGAGAGGAGAAGAGAAAGGATGGCAGAGAAAAGAGGAGGGAGGATGGGGGATTTTAAGGGGAGAGGAGAGTGGAAGTGGTTGGTGGAAGATGGGATGTGGTCGTTTTACCTTTTACTCCCTCCGTCCCTATTTTCGTCCGTCCCAAAGAAAATGACACAATTCAAATCTTTCCTCAAATGGCAAAAAAGAGCTAATGCATTAACTATATTATCCCTGAAAAAGTTGAATAAATCCATTAGTCATCTCTTCTATTACCAAAATAACTTTCCTTTATTTCCCATTAACACTTCCACATCAGCTTGCATAAAAAACCGATCTAAAAGCAAGTGTGCTATTTTCTCCGGGACGGAGGGAATATTATATTGGCGCTAATCTACCTCATCCAACGAAAATTGCACTATTAACCATAAATCAATTTTCTTTTTGTGAATTAATTATGTTTTAGTGGTTCAAAACATACTCTTATTCGAATTGTGAATATTAAAATAATTTTTTGATAAAAATTACCCAATTTATTAATAAAGGTTATTAAAAATTGTGAACATTAAAACAATTCCTTTATAATAATTACCAAATTTTTTAATAAAGATTATCCAACGTTATGAGACCTTGATTATTCTCGTTGTATTTACCCAGTGTTATGGGACCGTGTCAATAATCCCCGCTATAATTTCTCAATTTAATAGATTTAATGGTAGTGTATCTAATTTTTGAGTTAGATTTTTGAGTAGGATGTTTACCTCTGATTTAAACATAATTTGGTTGCTTGAGCAAAATTTCATATTCTTACATTTTAATAATGTAAGAAACAACAATTTCACATTTACTTCCTGTCTCTACGACCAGGGGCGGAACCAGGGGGTGCGAGAGGTGAGGCCACCCCTAAGATCCGGTGACCCGAAATTTAGGTCTAAGGGCCACCGGAATCCATGGATTCTGCCCCCTTTGAAAATTTGAAGGTGGCCCTTCCCAGTTTCCGACGAACGGCGGAACCATGATGAAGAAGACGATCCTTGATTTTTCTTTTTTTTCGTTTCCTAACTTATCAAAACGACATCGTTTTGATAAGTGAAACGAGGTGAAGGAAAAAAAAGAAAGCCCGATTGGGCTGAAACCAAATCGGCCCAAGAAAAGCAACCCTAAATGTCTTAGTTCTAAATGTTAGGCTTGGAGCCCACTCGGCCCAAGAAAAGCAACCCTAAATGTGTTAGTTCTAAATGTTAGGCTTGGACTTGTTTTCATTCGCAGCAACAGACATCCACTGCCCAAGAATTTGTCCGCCGAGCCGACCGAGACCGACTCCGCCGCGCTCCGACCGTTCATCCATCGCGGCCCGCCGGCCGCCATGCCACGCCACGCCCGTCCAAGCCTAACTGTTAACACGGTATGCAAAAAAATTTATACCCTCTTTTTCAGCCTCCCCTCCTTGCCGGAGCTCCTAGTTCCGCCACCGTCTACGACTAATTAGATTCTGAATCTGATTGTAAAATTTAATTAACATGTAAATGATATAATCCTTAGATACTTCCTCCATTTTCTATTTATGACACCATAGGTTTAGGTGAAAAAAATGAATGAATGAAATTGAATGTAGAAAGTAAAAAGTAGAATGAGTGAATGAAATTGAAAAAATCTTTTCAAAAATGGAAATAGTGCCAAATAAAAGAAAACATCCATTTATAATAAATGTGCCATAAATAACAAAACAAAGGGAATATGTCGGTTACTTTATGAATGTAATTATAAAATTTGAAGATCACATTGTAAAGATGACATGAAATGAAAAAAAGTACTGTGACGGATTTTTCACTTAATTTTCTCAAGTTCAGTTTATAATTACTAATTTTATCATCATCATAGTATTAATTTTTAAAATAATTTGTTAACATATAATCTAAGCTATAAGAAAAAATTTCTTGTTAAATTGACTAATGATTAAACCAATCATAAAAATCCTTATTTTAATAACTTTTAGAGTTAAGTTATAAATATTTATACACTGCGACATATTTTAAAAGTTATATTAAATTTTAGTAAACTTGTTGCAATAAATAAAAGCAAACATCAAATCAGGTCATTACTTACATCAATTATAAAATGACGTTGTCTAAGAGTTAGTTGGTCTAAAACAACACTTTGTGAAACTATTATAATTTTAAATAATATTTAAGAAATAAAAAGAGCACTACAAATCTTTTTTTGAAAGATTACATACAAGCAATCAAATTACATATAAACATCTTACTTTAACACCCGACTAAGAGACACTACCAGCAAGTTCTTCCCTTAAAGGAACTTTTGTGTTGATTGGATGCATCTTAGAGCATGTGCAATGGCGGGCTCAAAGCAGTCTTAATTAAAAATTGATCCCAAACCGGGACCAAAACTCAAACCAGGCTGCATTGATTCAGCTCACCTGTCCGGCTCAAACGACACAACCTGCTTTTGATTTGACAAGATGGCAGGCTTCACATGCTGTTGGGCCCGCGCATTCTTTTGGTGTGGGCTGCCACATGGCAGCCCATGATTGGGTCACATGGCAATCCCTGATTGGGTCACGTGGCAGCAATCCACTGGACTTATTTTTTTCCTGATTGGGATACGTGGCCAAATCGTTTGGTGCCACGTGTCCCAATTAATTTTTTAAAAACACGATTTTTAAAAATTAAAAATTAATTTATGAAATATTTAAAAATTGAAAAAAATAAAGATATCTTTAAAATTTATTTTTTTAAAAAATTGAAATTAATTTTGGTTCTTTTTAAAAATTAAAATTACATTATTTAAAAAAATATATACGATTCTTTTTAATTATGGTTCATAAAATAAATTTTAAAAAATGAAATTAATTTTGAAAATTAAATTTGAAAAAACAAAATTCAATTCAAAATTTACTAGTGTATTATTAAATTTTCACATTTCAATTTATTTCGTTAGGTAAATTTATTTGAATTAAATATTAAAGGTAAAAATAATGAGTAGAATAGATAAAATCAAGTGGGTTCAAAGTGGTTTCAACCATTGTGGAGAAAAAAATGGAGTGATTTAGTTGTGGGCTCAATTGCTGAGGTGGAAGAGAGAGATTGATTATTTAATGAACTGAAATCGCAAGAGCGGACTCGGAGTGGGATTACCATTATACATGGTCTGATATACATGCTGGGACGAGCTCATTAAGTTCAGACTGTGGGGCGGGCTCAGTGAATGCAGCCCGCTCCGATCCCTTTACTATAGGGGTTTTCAATTTCGGTTCAATTTCAGTTTATAATTGAAACAACTTTCAAATCCCGCTGTTCATGATCTAATAATCCAAAACAATAGGTCTATGATCAAATTGTATCATGGCCAATATTTTTATAGGAATGCATGGAAATATCTCTTGCCCTTGCTTATTAACAAACCCTCTATCTAATATACGAAAGATATTGTCTGCATGATTCCTTCCATTCCACCAATTCTAACCACTCAGATCTGAATTATTTCATTAATCTTGTAACTAGAATAAATTTAGGTAATTCTTAAAAAAATAATTTATCTTAAAAGCTTTGAATATCATCCCTATCAATTGAATTCAAGTCTCAAAGTACAATCGAAAGATACCATTCGATTCTCAAAATCTGGTTCTCCATATACAAAGAGTTGACTTCATACCGAGCCATTGCTCAAAGGGATATCTGTTCAAAATGTAATACGATTGTGGGATTCATTAGTCAAAATGTACTACCTGATTCATTCAATCACGCATAGACTTTGAATTAGTCAAAACGTTATAAAAATATTTTTCTTTTAACAAATTAATTGCTATAACATTTGTATAGTTCAATTTACCCTCAGATCAATCTCTTCCATATCTCTGATCCTCAATTTCAATTGTGGTAAGGGCCACATGAAATGGACCATCGGATCTCTCTATTTGGAGCTCCAACCATAACTTTAAAGAAAAGTTATCATTAATTACTTTCATGGATTTGAAACCAAGTCTATTATCATTTGTCGACAGTTTATTTCTAGGTTTAAACATTTTATTTTTAAAATCTATTTTACCCCAGAATAAGTTTGCAAATTCCTTTATTTTTAAAAAATGATTTCTTCTATAGGAGATATGACAGTCTGGATGTAGCGGTAAAACATTAATGGCAACTTTAATTTATATTATTTTTCATGCCTAGAAGAACTGCTTATTATTTATTTATTTTTTATGTTATTTATGTTTTCTAGAAGGTGTTGAAAATGTATGTTTCCTTTCTTCCTTTCAACATCATGGCACCTAGGTTTATAAAAGGGCTTTGATCCATACCGATCACTTTTTAATTTCCTGAATTTTAGTCATACAATAAATTTTACATTCTCAAAGATATCTCCAATTCTTTTTTCTTATTCCATATTTTAAGGTAGCTTTTAGTCTTTTTTTGGCTTTTTCTTCAATGGAAATATTCCAGTCAATTCTAATTACATCCATGGGGTTTGATCTATATAGGCATATTTCCTAAAATTTGAAGTGTCTAAAGAAAATTATGGATCACCTCTACATAGAACTCCCTCCGCCCTAAATCTATTTGTATTGGTCACTATTTATTTAGTTAAACTTTTTTAATTAAGAAAATAAATTTCAAGTAATTTTAAAGACAATATATTATTATGTGCGATATCATTAGAATCGTGTTAACATATATTTTTATAATATTATTTTTATCAAATGATAAATATGTGCAATTAAAGATATTAATTGTCAAAATTAGTGCCGGTCAATCTGAAAAAGTCAAATTTTGCAAATAGAGTTAGGATAGATGGAGTACTAATTAGCTTTATAATAGAAGTCTTTGACTCTAATATGAGAAAAATGTTCAGAATGATACCCGCTTCTAAGTGAAATTCACAGTTTGATACCCAATTTTAAAATTGTTCTGAAAAGGTATCCACTTTTTTTTATTAATGTGCTGAAAAAGTACTTTTTAGTTAAAAGTGGATACCATTGTGACACAATTTTGATCCAAATTGGTACCCATTTTTTGCTGAAAGGTATCTGTTTGGGACAATAAAAAAAAGGGTACCTTTTTAGAACAATTTTAAAAATTGAGTAACAAACTGTGAATTTCAATTAAAAGTGGGTACCATTTTGGACAATCTCTCGGTCTAGTGGACACATATTCCCAATGTTTGACATGTGATCCTTTTTGTCAACATTTGCGAGATGAATATTACCACTTCACGTGAGCAGGCTTGAGAGTCCAATGTGGTGGTTGACAAAATTATAAGTCAATATATAAAACCATAGATTACCTTTACACAATCTAATTAGTTTTAAGACAAAAACTCATGACTCTAATTTTTTTATCTGTAGTTTCCTAAAGATTTTGTATATAAAGAGCAAATGACTTCGGTGTCCCCTTAATTATCACGATCTTTCACCTTTGACCCCTTATTTTTTTGGAACACTTTTGACCCTCAACTTGCAAAACTATTGAGTCGTGGCCATTCCATCAGGTCAAAGCGTGAAGTTCAGTCAAAGCGTTAATTTTAAGGGTAAAATAGTAATTTCATAATTTTTGTTTCACCTTTTCTGTTTCCTTTTCCTTTTCCTTTTCCCCACTCCCTCTCCTCCTTATTCTTTCCCTTTCCCTTTCTCTTCCCTTTCCCTTTCCCCCTTAAACTATATCAGTAAGGTTACACTGCATTTGGAAGTCAAAGTATGTTAATCTGACTATTTATTTAGTAATGATATTCTCATTCACTTTGATGTTTCACTATGAAGTTTAACTGAAAGTATCGTTACTCTTATTTAGTAACGATATTCTCAGTGAAACTTCATAGTGAAACATCAAAGTGAATGACGTGTCATTAGAAAAATGACTATTATATCCATTGCTAGTTACATTTTTAACGAAAGTGATTAGTAATTTGGTCTTTTCATTAATGCCGCATCATTCACTTTGATGTTTCACTGAGAGTATCATTACTCTTATGTATTTTACCTCTTCTTCCTCAATGGTAGTTTTCAGTGTAAGCTTTTTATCAAGACTTCCGTCTTGATTCACCATCATGTTTCGAGGCGATTGCTTCTCTTTTTCCTATGTAATCAGAGTAACGATAAATTATGTTTAGTTAATATATGAAAAAACACGTATACTAGGATCATATGAATCCAATTATTACACCTCATCATCTTGTTGGTTAATGACACCGATAAACTTTATGGGCCATAGAATCTCATATCCAATGGCCTCAGATACAAACTTAAATGATTCATGTTCAATATGTAATGGTGCCTTCGGGATGATCACAGGTCCACAAATCTTAACTCGCTCCCACTTGCTGAGCAAATCCGTTTCCTTATCCTTTGGAAACATCTTACCAAATGTAGCTACGTCCCTTTCTTCACTATGGTTCAAAACACGTAGGCAACACAACTGTTGTCCACAAGGTTCTGACCCATTTGATCACCAATTCTAACTCCACTTGTGTTTTCAAATCATTTGCACTTGAAGATCGGAATCTTGAATTCTCTATAGTCAAGATGCCAAATCTCATCAATAACAGTACCATAAGACGACATCACATTAATGAATCAATATATTGTCTTTTTTACTTGCCTGCCACATTATTTCAGACTCAACATAAACCCCAGTGTTTTGTGTAGTGCTCCTTGAATCTTGGTCCCTAGTAGCAAAAGGGAAACCGTTGATGTCATATGCAGAAAACCTTAATACCGTGCAATTAGGATTCCTTGCAAATGCTCTAATTTTTTTGTCATAATCACCAACATTGCATCGTTCATAAAAACAATTCACAAACGTTTCATTTTGCTCCAACTAAAATTTATTGGGGGGTGTGGGATGAACCTCAGTGATCAAATTAAGGTGTTCGGTCACGTAATCTACAGTCTCCCTACAATTCCTCAATACATACAAATGAACTATCATCAAATCACTATTCAATGGAGTAAATAACATTCCCCTTGACCTTGGTTTTCCCACCTTCCTTCCCATATGTCGATTCTTTGTCACCCCAAAATTACAATGTTTATCCAAATAACTAGTGCAAAATTCAATTACTTCTTCAGTATCATACTTCTCAACAATGCTAGCATCCGAACGATTCATACACTTCTCATATCCATTGAATAATTTTATGTGACGCTCAAAAGATTACATCCAATGCATCCCAACTGAACCACATATCTTTATCCATCGTACTAAATGAGCAACCAAGTGCACCATTATATAAAAAAAAGATGGAGGGAAATACATTTCCGACTTGCACAACACAACAACAATCTCTTTTTGTAAGATATCCAAATGGTCACGGTCAATAGACTTCTGACATATATGGAACCAAAAAAGAAACAAAGTCTAGTGATTGAGTACCTTACACATCAGCCTCCATAACTCCATGAATACAACAGGTAACAGTTGCATCAAAACATGAAAATATGAGATTTCAACCCACTCATCCTAGAATCCTATGTAACTGCCCGACTAATATTCAACAAATAACCAGTAGGGACCTTCACTAATTTCAAACAATCACAATCTGATGTTCTCTCCTTCTTTGACAATGTACAAGGCGTAGGGGCTAAGTAAGCCATCTTTCCCTTCATTTCTGGAGCAAGGTCATTTATGATTCCTAATTCAACCAAATCCAATTGGGCATCCTAACTATCTTTCGTCTTCCACGGAATATTCAAGTGGGTGCCTATCGAAATTCCACATACATTTTCCTCAATATTCATCACATCCAGACAATACCTTATACTTCCCCAAAACTACTTTCAATTTATTAAATTACTTATGAATCTGCACACCAGTTAGTGGTGTAAGGGATATCCTTCGTTCTTTTCCCCCCAAAAAAGTTAACGACGTCATCCCGATATTTATGATTTCCTTGAAGCCATTTCCTATGGCCGAGATACACTTTCTTTTTTCAAGGGCTTAGCTATTTGAATTTTGTATTCTCATCACAAATAGGACATGCTTTGTGTCCCTTGACAATATACCCCAACAAAATTTCATAGGCTGGAAAATCATTAATCGTGCAGAAAGGCATGACACACAATTGAAACTCCACATTCATATGGGCATCAAATACCATCACCTTTTTCCCACAATCTCGTCAAATCATCAAACAAGGGTCTCAAATACACATCAATGTTATTTTCAGATTTTCTAGGACCTGAGAACAATAGAGAGGCATCATAACATATTTCCATTTCATGCAGAAATAAGGAGGCAAATTATAGATAACCAACATCACGGGGCAAGAACTATGTTTCGATGACATATTTCCAAATGGATTCATCCCATCGGTATACAAAGCAAGGTGTATATTTCTATCTTCTAAACGAAATGTAGGATATAATTTGTCAAAAAAAATTCCATTATTCACCGTTTTCCGGATGTCTTATATTGTTGACACTTGGTATTTCCCGCTCTCCATGCCATATCAAGTTCTTTGCATCGTTTGAATTTGCAAATAACCTCTTCAAACTTGAAATTATAGGAAGATAAACTTCAACACGACCTTTCTCTTCTTACCGAAACACCCATCAAAATCATTCTTTACCCCCTTTATATCTTGAATGTTTGCACACAGAACATTCGACCTCATCTTTTAGTTTACTGTCATACAACACACAATCATTAGGACATGCGTGTATTTTCTTGTATTCCAAACTAAGTGCACACAATTTCTTCTTAGCCTCATAAAAGTTTTCCAATATTCCAATCCCATTTGACAACTTATCCTTTAAAAGTTTTAGGAGTAAATTTACACTTGTATCACTCCAAGAATTTACAACTTTCAAATTGAAAACCTCCATAAAAAAGGATATTACGGTATCCTTACTTTAACATCCCAGATACACAAATAATGTACGATCTACTCCCCCTCGACGATAACCTTTCGTAAGTAGAAATTTTTCAGTCGCTCATACCATGCTCTAGGTGCTTATTTCATAACATAACGTGTCTTCTTAAGTTTATACACATGATGTTGATAATGAGGATCTTCAAACCCTTTAGGTTGTTCCACACAGACCTCCTCATTCACAACTTCATTCAAAAAGGCACTTTTCACATCCATCTGATATAATGTAAAGTTCATAGTACAAGTAATAGCAAGTAGGATGTGAATGTATTATAACCTGGAAAATTGTGCAAAAGTTTCATCAAAGTATACTCCTTCAATATGAGTATATCCTTGAGCCAATAGTCTAGCTTTATTACTAGTAATTTGGCATTATGCATTAGAATGGTTCTTGAAAATCCACTTTGTAACAATAAAATTTACCCTTTTCGGACGAGGAGTGAGATATCATACATCACTGCGTTCAAACTGCTCGATCTCTTCTTGCATTGTCGCAATCCTATATTCATCAAGTAGTGCCTCCTTGTAGTTCTTTGGCTCAATCAGTGAGATGAAACATTGTAGTCCAGGTAGTTCTCTGTAGTTAACTCTAGGAATCGATCAGGTTTTTTCTTGAGATAAGATCTGGTACCTCCTATGTTGGAACATGAGGAACTGGTGTGGGGGAGGATGTTCCAACATACTCTTCTTCTTTAGTTCCAGCTGGTCTACTGATTGATCATATGTTTCAACATAGTCCGGTTGCTCAAGTGAATTCTCTTGTGTTGGAATATTCTCCGCATCTGGTTCATCTTATTTTTCATTAGAACCCTGTTTGTTATCAGAATCATCCACAACTACATTTATAGACTCCATGAGAAAGTGTGTTTGTAAATTATAAAGACGATAAGCACGGTTGTTCACAGAATACCACAGATATATTCCAACATCACTACGATTGTCAAACTTAGCCAATGGATCTCTATCTTTGAGAATATAACACTTGCTTCCAAACACATGAAAGTGAGATACGCTAGGCTTCCTGCCCATCCAAATCTCGTAAGATGTTTTGCTAGTAAAAGGCTGTAGATACACACGATTTATAGTATAACAAGCTGTATTGACAACTTCTGCCCACCATTTTTTGTGTATTCCTTTTTTTTTTGCAAGCATGACTCGTGCCATCTCCTGGAGCGTTCTATTCTTCCTTTCTACAATACCGTTCTGCTGTGGAGTAATTGGGGCAGAGAACTCTTGCTGAATACTAAGTTCATCACGTAAATCACCGAACTGAGAATTTTCAAATTCTCTACCATGATCATTTCTGATTCTGACAATCATTCCTACGGGACTTCCTTTCTCAGTCTGCAATTTTATCACCAAACTTCTAAACGCATCCACAGTATCCGATTTTTCTTTAAGAAAAGTCATCCAAGTGTATCTAGAGAAATCTTCAACACATACAAAGATGATCTTATTACCACTCACACTAGGTGTATTGACTGGACCCATTAAATCCATATGAAGTAATTCGAGATTCATTGAGGTAGTAATATACTTTATTGAAAAGTGAGGAGATCGAATATGTTTACCTTGTTGACATGATCCACATACAATTACACCTTTGGTCGTAAGTGTTGGCATACCTCGTACTTCCTTTGAATTGAAAATTTTCACCAACGTTTTGTAGTTGATATGACCAAGCTTCCTGTGCCACAAAGTGCCTTCATCTTGCTTTGAATTCAGGTGTTGCACTTCTTGCTCCAAGAGGTAACAGTTATCCGATGATCGAATACCAGAAAGTACTTTGTCTTTGCCATGTCGTACACACCACTTGTCTTTCTGAAACTCAACTGTCATATTATCATCACACAATTGACTGATGCTCAACAAATTTGCCTTTAGATCTTCAACAAGCAATACACTAGTGAACACAGGAGATCCTTCAACGTGCATTTCACTCTTGCCAATAACACGACTCCTCTTTCTATCTCCAAAAGTAACAAAACCACCATCATATGGTTTAATTTTTGTCAGAAACTCCTGTGTTCCAGTTATGTGTTGAGAACACCAAATATTAAAGTACCACGAGTATGTAGAATGTGCAATAAGAGAAGTATAAGCAACAAGACAAATATTAATGCGTTTAGGAACCCATACCTTTCGAACCATCTTTGACTGTTGGGTATCATCTATGTTGGAACATGCAGACAGTTGTCGTTCATTCATGATATCTCTGAGTAATCTGAAACATTGTTCCTCAGTATGACCTTGAAACATGCAATAGTTACAAATGAGAGACCTTCGTTGACCAGTTTTAATCACTTTTCTCTTCATGTCTTGAACTTCTGCCTTGAGATTTCCCTTATTGCCTGATGGTTTATCATAGCCAATCCATTTTTGATCTCCAAAGCATTTTTCCCATGGTCAGAATGTCATCGAGCTTAGCCTTTCCAGTGTTTAATTTGCTGATTGTTTCTTCTGCCATCTCTGCTCTATCAGTTACAAAAAGTAGTTTCAACTTCAGGTTCTTAATTTCATTCTTAAGCTTTTCAACCATTACTAAGAGTTCCTTCTTCGTCTCAGCCAATTGATTTTTCTCCAATTTCAGGGATTTGTTTGCATCAGCAATCTTCAACCACATGTCATACATTTTTTCGTATGTAGTATAGATCTCTTCATCACTCACATGTTGGTCTTCATCATCGCTGGAAGTATCATCAGAACTTATATTGGAACATACAAACTTATCTATGTTGGAACATACGTCTACACCCTCCGTATCATTATGAACTTTTGCTCCAAATGCCACATAATTGCTGGTAAGTTTCTCTTCATCTTTCTCATCTTATTCATCCTCACTCCACGAGATTACACACGCCTTCCTTGCTTCTTCCAGGTATTAGTACATTCAGCCTGGATATGCCCAAAACCTTCACATTCTCTACATTAAGTCATCCCCGGCTGTTTTGATTCACCACCTTGATTTCTAGAGAACTATTGATTTCCTTGCTCCATGCGCATTCCACGATTATTTCCAAAGTTTTGTCTACGAGTCCTGTTTCCACTAGTTCTTTCTTTCGATTTCTTGTTCACCACCTTTTTCAGCATCCTTGAGAAATTCTTAGCGATGAGAGCAATTTCATCAATACAATTCTCACTATCTGATTCGTGGTTATCCCGTGATGAAAATACTTTGAAGGCCAACTCCTTCTGAGTTTTCTTTGCAGGCTGTTCCATAGTCATCTCATACGTCTATAGTGATCCCATCAACTCATACAAGGACATTGTGGATACATCTCTAGCTTCTTCTATTGCTGCAACCTTCATTAAAAATCTCTTGGGCAGTGATCTCAAGGTCTTCTTCACCAACTTAGATTCCTTGTAGACTTTTCCCAGTTGATAAGCCATATTAGAGATG
>JAULKM010000003.1:1049-23502 GCA_032355605.1 Rubia tinctorum | reverse complement strand
TAGAGTAAAAACAGAAAGTTCATCTCTATTCTCCATTAAATCTATCCATAATCAGAAAATCCAATAAACAACATTAAAGACAACAACAGAGAGTGCAGCAGTAGCATTTCACATATGTTGGACAAAAGCAGGAAGGCCAAAATCCCTCATTTCATTAGCCTCAATCTACTAGCACAGGAAATAACCAGTAGCTTTGATTAGCTCAAGATCAACAACAAAACCAATTTACAAAAATCAATCCCAACATCTATGCATGTCTACACTCATCCATCTGACAAAGTACACTTAACAAACTGAACCAAGATAGCAACTTTCTCAATCAATCTAAACATGCAAAGGGCATACAAACTCAAACAACAAAACCCAACTCCCTAAACCATCAAGAATCCATCAACAATCCAATCAAGCACAAGAAAGAAGCTCGATGATTACCTTAATCTTCCTGCCATTGGTGACCTTAACATGCTCCTTCCAGCCAGGTGGAAGCTCCTTGTCAGAAGGACCCCGGGACACCATTTTTCCACACTCCTTCACCAAAAACAGATGCAAGATCAAAACTTGCAGCACCAGAGAAACCAAGAAACATAAAAAATGAAGTAAAGGGTACACCTCTCTACCACCCCTTGACTCTGATTTTCACCCCAGCTGCGTGTTTTTGCTGTGCCTTTTAAGGGTCAAAACATCATCAAACTTGATTTAGGAGAAATGGGACTCTTTATATTTGTATAATTATTGGGTGGAGGATTTGTAGAAAATGATATTGTGCGGCAAACACGTGTTGTAGTGATTAGTGAATAGTGAATAGTGAATAGTGATAGATACGTATAGAGATACAGTAAGAATACAAAGTTGAGTGAGGTCAGGCGACTTTCTTGATGGTTATAGATAAGCATGAACCTTGCTAATCATCGTCTACTTTTGATTTTTTTTTCATTTTTGAAAAAATCATACTTATCAGAGTTAGGATTACATTTTTTTTTAATTAAGAAAAAGGAGATTCTTAATGCACTTTTACATGGTGCACATTATTTACACGGTAAATAAGTTATGCACATTATTCGCAAGGTAAACCAGTTACGGGGAAAAGAAATGGTGTTCATATTTAATCACTAGGTAACTATTATATTTTATAACGCTTCAAAATACGTCAATTTTACATCATATTGTTACCGTGCAGGTAAGAATGGGAGATGAGGGTGGAGAAAAGTGAGGTTGTGGGAAATTGGGAGTAATTGAGTGTGTCTGTGTGTGACATACTACCTAAATGAGTTTTAGTAACGTGACTAGAAAAGACAACTTTACCCTTAATTTTAGCACTCCTTTTATCCTGCGAATATTGACATGTTAACTTTTTTCATGGTTTTTAATGATCATGTTTGATAGTCCGTATCTGTAACTACGTATAATAAATTCTTATAAAAATTTGTATTTAGAAATAGATGTTAAAATAAATTTAACAGTATCTCATATGATATTTTATTATAATTATTTTACTTTATTATTAGAGTTCGTCTCTTGAAAGACGATCTTTCCATGAGTCATGGAAAGACCAAGTTTTAAAGTCTAAATTAGAATAATTTAAAATATAAATTTTGGGTTGTACGAATCGGGTTATAAATTTTATAATTATTACATGTTGCATAATAAAATTTTAATATTGCAACTAAGACCTTTTACCTTTTAATATTATAATTAAACCCCGTTTTTTCATAAGGTTATGGAAAGACGGTCTTTCCTAAGACTTTTCGTTATTATTATACACAAAATTTAGCAAATTTGATTTTGAAAAAATTAAACATGGCAAAACTCGTGGGATGGAGGGAGTATGTGTACATGACATAACGGAACCAGTTTTAACGGATTGATCAAATGAAAGGACTTTGCTTGGGCTATTTTGAAAATTGGGTGGCTATGCAATAAAAAATAAATTAATGATTAAAGGTGAACAAAAAGTGATAATTGGATGGCACAAAAATCGTTACCTTATTAGAATTATAACGTTTCATGACACGTGACTTTCATATTTTATTACATGTTTATAGTATTTATGTGTTAATATAATTTTACGTAATCAGGTAATACACATGAATTTCACGTATAATTAAAATTTTGAATTTATATACATTATTATTTTACTGTGAAATGAATAATTAAGTGTGAAAGAATTATGCCTCCGGATTTATTTTTGAGAAAAATTATGTAAATAAGAGAAATTCACATTATGTATTGTTATTGTTGTGTTAATATTTTCTTGTTAGAAGTTGAAGAATGGATAAACGAAGTGGCGTAAAATAAATTGTGATGCCTCTTTCGATTATAACACTCTCACTTCCGGATCTGGATTGATTATTAATAGAAAGAAATTGTATACTCCATCTTTCCCACTATAAATTGCTTAATTATTTTTTTAGAGTCAAACTTTGTAAGCTTTGACCGTAAATATTGATTAATCTATATATAATAAAAATATCATGTGGCATATTGTTATATTAATTTTAATATTTATTTTCTAAATATATTTTTTGCTGTATTATTATAGGTAACTATAGATATTTACAGTTAAACATGATCATTTTGGATGTTAGAGCAATTGTGAAAATTAGACTCTAGTATGTAATCTTTCCTGAAAACTCCTATGTATGTAATCTTTCAAAGAAAAATTGCTAAGTTTAGTAAAATACTCAGTTTGTTTTGGTTTACATTAGTTGCTATTCAAACAATACTTGTCATAAATTTACCTTTTGTTGATAGTGATTATGTGAATTTAGTAGTATTTCTCGCTGAGAATGTACTCACATAAGGTGGAGGTCGGTTCACCAAAATCTTGGAAAAAACTTTTTTTTTTCAACTTTCTAGTAAAGTTATGTTTGACCATAAATTTCAATTAATATATACTCTCCCTTTTCACTAATAACTTTCTACTTTTCTTTTTTATCCGTCCCACTAATAACTTCATATTTCTAAACTTTCTACATATACCATAAATATGTAGTCATAACTCCTTCTTTCATTTAATTCATGTGGGTCCACTGTCATCACTTATTAAAAAGATGACACGCAACTTATCTTAAAGTTTGTGAAAAAAACAATTCAGAACTTAATAGTGGGACGGAGGGAGTAGTTAATAACATTATCATATGAGATATGGTTAGATTCTATGCAATATCTATTTTCTAAATATCATTTTGTATACATCATTTTAATATATGACTAAAGTTATCGGTAATCAAACATGATTTGAAATTTTTGGCCCAAAAATGAAAAGTTTTCTCTTGGACGGAGGGAATACAAAGGGATTCATATTACCACTTCCTCTTATCACAAGCACTTTTGAACTATAGGTAATTTATCTATAGTATATATTAGAAGAGGCCATTTTTGTCACATGACTTTCAAACATAATTATTGCCACATGTTACTTGAATAGTTTTTTTACCTCAGCTTCATGAAAAAATTAAAAATGTAATTATTAATTAACCATACTTCATCTAATATGAAGTCATCTTTTCATTTCCCCATGCAAGTCTCATTAATAATATTCTCCTAAAATATTGAAAGTTTCATTCTCTCCCCACTTTTCTTCTCTCTTTTTATACTACTCTATTTCATTTTGTCAGGTTCTTCCTTTTCCAAATTCAGATTTTTGTATTTATGTCACAATTATATGTATTTTCTTTCATTCACTTAAGTCTCAGGCACCTTAATACAATCGCCGTCACCCTCACTATGTGGTTTTATCTTTGAAAAAATATACATAAATCAAACAATTTTGATATGAATAAGAATATTTGGTCAAAATCAACTAATTTTTATTTTATAATTTTTTATTGAAATTATAATAAAAACATAGATGGTAGTAATTTAAGAATTAATATAAGTTTGGGCATCGCTCAGGTATTACCTAGTTCTATTATAAAAAAGACTAGAGTAGGTCCAAAAAGAAACTAGAGAAGTTACTCCCTCCGTTCCCGCCCTTTCTGCAGAGAGAGAAAGGGCTGGGATTTTTTTCTCAGATGGGAAAATTCTAGTTTGCCCTTCAACTGCAACCCCCATCGTCTGAACACAGCCACTACAGCCAACGAAATCCATTGCAACTCTCACTGCTACCACCACCGAACTCCATTGCAAACTCGTCGTTGCAACCATCGAACTCCTCTGCAACTCCCACCGCTGCAACCACCAAACTCCACTGGTGCTGCAACCCACGCCTCTACAACCATTAGCCTGCACACTTAGCCTCCTTCACCATAAACCTGCACTAGAAAATACCTAACGAACCCGGAAAACCAAAAGATCTCGCCCATTTAATTTGCCATAAAACCCAACAACAGCCGTCGAACCCCCGACCCATGAATCTCCACTACCACCACCTTACCCTGACATAAATCTTCTACGCTCTCCACACTTTAGGGCTTACCCCTACAATTTTAACAACTCTTTCACCATTCAATCACCATATGTTAGTGTAGAGAGAGGAAAGAAGAGATCAAAAATCCATGGAGTTCTTTAATTCTAGAACCTCATTCGACGCATTGTTTTATTCGCCATTGTTTTTGCCATCTTCATTCCCCCCGCTCTGACTACTGCGCTGACCAACAAACCCCAAACTAACGAGAATCTAATTCAAATTGGTGAAAAATCGAGAAAGCCCTAAATCGACGAAACCCCATAAAGCCCCAAATCACCAAAAAAAGTTTGATTTTTCTTGAAGTACTTGGTTGGTGCCCCCCCCCCCTGCTCTGACTACTGCGTTGACCAACAAACCCCAAATTGACTCAAATCGGTGAAAACCCAGAAAGCCCTAAATCGACGTCCCCTCGCTCTGACTACTGTGTTGACCAACAAACCCCAAATTGACAAAAATTTAATTCAAATCGGTGAAAACCGAGAAAACCCTAAATCGACAAAAACCCAGAAAGCCCCAAATCACCAAACAGAGTTTGATTCTTCAAAATGCAAAATCTTAACATTTTGCTCCAAAAAAAAAAAAGGTTAAAGAGGAATATATCATTTCAACACCAAGTATAATTTGAGGAGCCATATGAGAACCATTTCAATTTAATGGATTTTTTAAAATCCCAACTCAAAATTGAGGGATCATGTTAGCAATTATTCCATCTTCTATCTTACAAAGCACTATCTTCTTCACCTAGTGCTATACATAGTCCAGAAACAGTTGGGCAAAGAAAAAGGATTGATTGAGCTTTCACTTTGAGCAACAATGACTTTACAATGCTCTGCTTCCTGTTTGCAAGTACCCCTTACTTCTTCCTCTATAATAAAGAAGACCCCTTTTCTGGGATTCTCCCTTTCGTCACCAGCACCCCTCATCAGAACCAATCGAGCGGCCCCTGTTCGTTGCCAGGCCAAAGAAGCTCCCGTGCATATTCCCGTGGACCAGAGATGGATGTTTGAAGACTCTGAAATCGGCGGCCCGGTAAAAGCATTTCCTAAATTCCATATGTGTTTGATGCTTGGAGATTGAATTGGTGAAAGAGGTTGATTGTTATATGTTTTTGTTCATAAAGATTCTGTCTTTTTTGCTACTCCCTCGTAAAACTTTAGGCATTGGAGAGTTCCTCTTGGCTGACTTGTAAACTTGATTGTTAGATAATGCAAGTTACTAAGTTAGAGATAGGTGGATTTGGATAGTGTTTATGCTGGTTTGGCTGTATGTTTGCTGGATAGTTGAATTCTTTGGTGGGATTTGATAGTACTAGAGTGGCTGTGTATGAAGGAAAAAAAAGTTGTTCCTAGAGTACAGCTTCTAGGAGAGAGTTTCTTGCCCTTATAATTTTGTCCCAGAGTTTGATTTGCAAGTTCTGTTACTGTTCTTGCTTAGGATTCAATGTTAGCAGAGTGGTTGTGAAAGAACAAAGATTAGGTTGTTTCCTGAGTGCAGCATCTAAGTGGGAGTTAGTTGCTTCTTTTTTCGGCCCTAGTTTTATTTTGCAGGTTCTGTTGCTGTTCTTGAGTAGGGTATGATATTACTAGAAGAGATGATTATGAGTTTTACACTTGAAAGTAGATTTTTTTAAATACAGTCATTCAGTTGTATGTAGCTATAGCTAAAATGATAAATAATCTGTGTGGAATTACGGTTGAGCGTTTGCTTTATGGATGTTAAAGAAATGGTATTCGTTTATTGGTGAAGAGCATATATTAAGTCTTTCACTCGCTCTTTTTTCGGGTTTTAAATGAGAGCTATATAGAAAGGCCATCACTTATAATTACTGATTATCAACCGGAATTGACTGGATTTTGGAAAAATAAATTACATTTGTGGTCTCCAATTGCATTGCTTCATCTGTTTGAAACACATATTGGCTAATATTTTATCAACCTATTTTCGTTTTGAAACTCTTTGCCTATCCTGCTGTTATTTCCTAAGAAATAAGGATTAAATTAGGACAAGAAGATGCACCATCCCTGAAAGTTTTTCTTTGATATTAAAGTGTTTATTGAGATGTCAGTAATTATTGGTTTTTGCTCTTACTGACTGTCTTTTTTGTTACTCCCTCAAAGAAATAGGATAATGCCATGTGGAACTAGTTTAAGAGTTATAGAGAGAATAAGTTAATGAGCTTATTGTATGCCAACTGGAAAGGTATAAAGAACATCATGCAATCCACTAATTGGGAACAGAACATTGCATGCTTGCATTTGTTTCATCTATTCATTCAAATTTCTAGGACTGACTGACTCTTTTCTCTACTCTTTTAGGATATCTGGAACACGACATGGTACCCTAAAGCTGCAGATCACGTGAACACTGATAAGCCTTGGTTTGTTGTGGACGCGACTGATAAGATTCTTGGAAGACTGGCTTCCACTATTGCTATCCATATCAGAGGAAAGAATCTCGCAACCTATACTCCTAGTGTGGACATGGGAGCCTTTGTCATCGTGGTACGTTCGTTTGTAAAAGCCGCGTGTACTGTCTTGGGAACTTAATTGAGCCGTTAACTTTATGCTTATGGCTTACAGGTTTTCATAGTGTTATTTATACCTGGATAGAATTTTGCTTCCCTACACAACTGTTTACTGTTCTGATAACCTTATCTTGTTTTTTCTTTGTCCTCTTACCTGTTAAGTGAGTTCACAGTGGTGATTTATATGAAAAGGTGAATGCTGAAAAAGTAGCCGTCTCTGGAAAGAAGAGAAGCCAAAAGCTTTACCGGAGGCATTCAGGGAGACCCGGGGGGATGAAAGTCGAAACCTTTGATCAGCTGCAGAAGAGAATTCCTGAAAGAATTGTTGAGCACGCTGTTCGTGGAATGCTTCCGAAAGGGCGGGTTAGTTTCCATCTATCTGTATATGCTTGTCCTTAACGGCAAACCAAAATCTGATTAAACACTGCAACTACCAAACACTGGGCTCATTCATGATGTCGGTAGAAAAGCAGACTGCTGTTCTGTTCTTGTGCAATGCTCATTAAATTGAAGTTGTTCGATGTTTATGCAGCTGGGCCGGGCGCTGTTCAACCACCTCAAGGTATACAAAGGTCCAACGCACCCTCACGAAGCACAGATGCCTGTTGAGTTACCGATTCACGACAAAAGGATCACGAAGGTGTAGATTGTACGATCAAATCTGCTACTATAAGTTTCCAATCTTCTGCTGTTCTGTTCATACAAGTATTGGAACATTTTCAAAGTTTCCCTCCATTGAATCTGTATCTCCCTCTTTTTCAATATTGATGAAGACTTCAATTTGAAGTTATAGAACCTCATTCTGTAGCTTTTATTCTGTGTGAATTTAACCAATTAGTACTATATCAGCTGATCATTTTTTTAATCGAATTGAATATTGCAAGGTGTAGCCAATTTTTCGGAAACATGCTTTCAATCGTCCTCATAGTTGACGACTTGACGTTTGTGTTCGACAAATTATAAATGTTCTCCTCACTTATAGAGATGGTCTTCTGTGAGACAGTATAAACTTTAGGCAGGGAGATTTATGCAATTCTAACTATATTCTAGTTTCAAAGACATATCTCTAATAAATTTACAGGGACCTATCTATAATAATTTTACAGGGACCTGTCTTTAATAATTTTACAGGCATATGTCGCTAATATTTTTTCAGGGATTTTTTTGTTCAATTTCCCCCCATCATTTTTCCCGCCATCTGCAGCCTGTAAAAAATTCAAAAAATCATAAAAAATATTTATATAATGCAAAAAATAAATATGATCATCGAGTTAAAAATTATAAAAATCAGCAAAAATAGCAGAACATCAACGAAAAATCATAAAAATCAATTAAGAAATTGGAGCAAAAAATATATTTAAAAAATAAAAATAAATAAATCAACAAAAATCAACAAAAAAATTGAAAAACAGTGACTACAACTAATAAAGTATCAACTAAAAACCATAAAAATATCAACAAAACTTTAATTATCAATTTTTTATAATAAAAAAAATGCAAAAATCAACAATATCAACCAAAAGCTAAAAACATCAATTCCTATCACAAAAATTCAGCCAAAAAATGAAAAACGTCAATATAAGAAAAAAACACAAAAAAATCAACATATGCCACCCAAAATTGCAAACATCAACTCGTATTACTTAGAACTCACTGAGAAAATGAAAAAACATCAACGTGAGAGAATAAAACACGCAAAAAAAATATCAATCCATAGAACCAATTTTTTTTTACAAAACATCGACTCATATCAACTAAAACTCACCCGAAAAATGAAAAAATCAATATGAGGAAAAAACCTAAAAACATCAGCAAAAAAACTACGGTACCTCAAGAGTATAAATTATTCTTAAGGAATCCGTCAATTTTTTTAAAAACTACAAATATCAACTTATATCACCAGAAATGTAAAAACATCAATTTCTAACACCCAAACCTCATCCGAAAAACTAAAAACATCAGCATAAGAAAAATGACACAACAAACATAAACTTCTATTACCAAAACCTCAGTTGGAAAATAAAAAATATCAGTATAAGGAAATTAAAAACTACAAATATCAATCCATATCACCAAAAAAACTACAAAACATCAACACATATCAATTAAATCTCACGAATAATGAAAAACATCAACATAAGAGAGACAAAACTACAAACATAAAAAAGTTACAGTACCTCAACAATAAAAAACTACAAATATCAATTCATGTCACCCAAAAACAATTACAAAACATCGATGCATATCAATTAAATCTCACCCGAATAATGAAAAACATCAACATAAGAAAAAAAAACTACAAACATCAACAAAATACTACAGTACTTCAACAATAAAAATTCTTTAAAAAAAAGACCTAATGGGATTTGAACCCATGTCTCTAACCTCAATGCATAGAGTAACAACCACTACATCAAAAACTCTTATTGAACATACACTCAGTCAAATAATATAAAACCTCATCATGTACATCAAGAAGATAAATTCTTCAAAATAAAAGGCATATTGAGTTTTGAATTCAAGACTTCTACCTCAATGTCAAGGATACTAACCACTACGTCAAACAATTATAGAAACATTATCTCAGTCAAACACAAATAAACCTTAACATGCCTTTGAAAAATATTAAAAAAACAACATTAAACCTCACCTCTCACAACTAGAAGCTCATTTGTCGTCGCCTCCGGCGTCCGCCGCCGTCGCGTAAGCCACACGCGCAACAAGCATCGTTCCCAAATTAAGCGCGTCAATCTCATGCGCTCATCTTCTTCAACCTCACACCCTAGCATCGTTGACTCTGAACCTTGCGCCATTGACTCTGAACCTTAGCGTCGTCGACTCTAAACCCTAGCGCCCTCCTCGCCCCCGCTTTGACGGACAGAGATGTGTCATCGTTGAAATCGCGTCGATTTCTCCTCGTCGTCATCTTTGCGTCAATTCTTCTCGTCGTCAAAGAAGATCGGACAGAGAAGTTTCGTCGTCGTCGTCAATTGCTCCTCGCCGTCGCCGTAGCGTTCGGAGAAGATTTGACAAAGAATTATCACCGTCATGAGCGGAAGAAGAAGAACCTGAATAGCAGGAGGTTACCCTAGCTTCGTCGCGCCGTCCCTGTGTTCCACCAGCAACCGCCACCGCGAACCAGAAGAAGAAGCGTCAAATTGTAGAGAATTTCGGCGTCGAATTGCAGAGAATTCCGGTGTCGAATTGCAGAGAATTCCAACAAATAGAGAGATCGGTGGTTTCCGATGAATTTATGGCAGAAAACCGACGAAAACCGTCGGATGGTGGTAGTTTCCGATCGGCGATCGGAAAGAAGAAAAAAAAAGAAAAAAGAAAAATCTTATATTTTTGTGATATATAGCATTTTACTAATTGCTCAGTAGGTCCATACATTTTTTAGCATATTTTTAAAACCCCATCCCAAATGAAATTTCTTATAATTGCATAATAATCCCTAGCCTAAAGTTTAGACTGTCTAAAACAAGACTTTGTGTCACTTATATACATAAATTAAATGAACTGATAAATATTTAGGCTGAATATTGGGAAATAGCGTATTTTTATAAGTTTATTGAAAGACGAATTTTAATTAGAATAATAGAAAGTTAAAAAGTTTTAGTTGCAATATTTAAAATTTATTATGCAATGTAGTAGTTATAAGATTTATGATCTGATTAACATAACTAGAAAATTTTATCTTTCATTTTTTCTAATTTGTAGTTTAAATTTTGGTATTTTCATAATTTATTGAAAATTATTTTTGAAGAGACTGACTTAAATATTATACTAATTTAAATTAAGTAAACTTGAAATGATTTAACGTGGTCTGACTAATGGTTGAGAGTCCGTTTTTTGAAAGATAGTATTTTCATAAGTTATGGAAATATGTAGGCTTAAACTGTAATTAGAAAAAAATCAGGATAAAAATTTTCGCATTAATTGGGTTATATACTTATAACTACTGCAAGTTGCATAATAAAATTTTAATATTGCAACTAAAATATTTTACCTTTCTATAATTCTAATTTAACTCTATCTTTCCATATGCCTATGGAAATATCATTTTCCCAATGCTTTGCATTTTATAATTGATGTAACTAATATGATGATTTAATTTTTATTTTTAATTATTGTAACGTGATTCCTATAACGTAAAAAATATATTACATTGTATAAATAATTAGGGATACATACCAATATAACCCTACGTACTTGACATAAGTGTCTATATAACTCTCAAATAATTTTTAGTACAGATATAACCCTACCTAGTTGATGTAAGTGCCAGTATAACCCTCAGACTCCACTTCCGGCGGACCACCGTCGGACCGCCACCGGACCACCGCCGCCCGCCGAATTTTTGCCTGATTTTTACCGAAATTTCGCCGGACCACCACCGAGCCACTTATAGGGTTATATTGGCACTTACATGGTTATATTGCACTTACATCAACTAGGTAGGGTTATATCTGCACTTTCAGTTATCAAAAGGTTATATTGGCACTTATGTCAAGTATGTAGAGTTATAAAAGCACTTTTCTCTATTTAATATTATCTTCTATACATCAACGTTCCAACTATCACTAGTGTAGTAAATGAGCATTAACGACAGTGAAAATGGGCTGTAGACGGCGGTTCAACCACCATTTATGGTTTCCTTTCACGGAAACTTATTCTTTGACCAATTTCTATTGTGCAGACATCGTAAGAAATTCTAAAACCACTTCTGATTTTTGGAATAGGCCTCGGAAGTATATAAATAATTGAGAATTCTGGTTCTATTGAAACCAGAAAACCCAAATTTATCATATTGTCTCATTCTTCAAATGAACACAGCCATTCATTTTCAACACAATACAACCATAACCATCCTCACATTACAACACAAAAGTGTCCCAATAGGTCCATATTGAGACGTTTCCATTCTTATGAAACTTCTAAAATGCCCCTTTATCGCGAGTCACTATAGATCTTGGGTCGCTATAATAAGTGACTGTATAAACAGTATATATGGTTGTTTTTATGCGTATTATTATATTATGTCACTTTTTAATGTCCTAATTACATATGTATTGGGACGTTTAATTTATAAGCGTCCTAATATACATCTATTAATTAGGACACTTATAAATGTCTCAATAGTTTTAATATTGGGTCTCTTTGTAATGCCCTAATTATATATATTGGGATTCTTTTAATATGTGTCATACAATGTTAGGACATTTAATTTTATAAGTATCTTAATATACATTTGTTAGGACGCTTCTTATAAAAATGTCCCTACATAACTATCCTAATAGGCCCTTTTTATTGTAATGTCATCTCTTACACTCGTATTAAACCCACAAAAATAAACATTCAAACAATCATCAATCCCCTTTGAACAATAACATATATCAAATTTGATAGGTGGGTTTATCGTTAAGAAACTCAAAACGTAGAAGAAATCATACCATGATAATATGAAGTTTATCTCCACACCTTATTCATATTTGAAGTCGCCACCAAGGATTCACATTTAAAACTAAGAGGAAGCCGTAGAAGAGGGAAGAAAGAAAGATAATGAAGGAAGAATGAATGGAAATATGGAAGAATGAAAGGAAAGATAGAAGGGTGAACGAAAACGGTTGCACTCCATTATAAAAGTGGAATGTTTTTTTAGAACTTCTTAATTTAGTGCACTCCAGAAACCAGCTCCGAAGTCGAAATCTCTTTCGGAAATGTCTAGGACACGCCTTAAAGTAATAACTTTTAGTTCATATTTTAGTAGATTTATTTAACGGCGCTTCAACCGTTGTTGTCTGCTTTACAGCAGTTCAGAGACATTTCCAAAATAGATACCGACTTCAGAAGTGAAATTTTGAGATGCCTTAAAATAGTAATTTTAGTGCATATTTTTGTAGGGTTCCTTAGACGGCGGTTCAACCACTGATGCCTACTTTAATTCACTCCAGACACATGTTTCAACTTCGGAAGTACCCTCGGAAGTGCACAACAGTAAACAAAAGAGTCATCGTAGAACACTTTCAGCGGTGGTCAAAATTAACGGTCGTTAAATATACTACGTTAGACGATGATTATGCTCCAACCTCCATCTAACGGATTTTCGAAGTCGCCTATCGTAAACCTGATTATCAAAATACATGTTCAGAGTTTGGATCTACTTTAGAAGGCGGTTCTCACTACTGGAAAACACCCCCCAAAGGCACCGGTATTTCACCACATAGGCAGTAGTATTTTGAGCATTTTCATACCTGTGTCTAAGTGACCCGGTGCAAAAGTGTAGTTACATAGACACTGGTAAGTGGTACCCGTGCTTGAATATATTCCAGCATCGGTACCACTTACTGGTGCCTATCTAACTACATTTTTTCACCGAATCATTTAGGCACCAGTATGAAAATGCTTGAAATACTGGTGCTGGTACATAGGCGATCAGCAAAAAAATTCGGCCAGTGATAATGAACTCACCAGCCGGAATGAAACCCGAAAATTCATAAAAACCAATAGGCTGAATAAAACACAAAAAAATCATAAGTTCATTATATATCTAAAAATACCTATCGGTTCTCAATTCATGAAACAAACTAGACCTAAACATAGATTAATAACATCAATTATCATAAAAACTAGAACCAAATATCCATAAACCCTAGATAATGTCAACGAACTAGAACCAAAACCGTGAAGATGAGGTCGGGCGCAAGGGCTGAGGTGAGGCGGATCTGAGCTAAACCCGGCATTTTCGGTGGAGCTCGAGACTCCAACCAGTGACCGGAGTGCGGGGAGATGGCGTCGGGGTTGGTCCAGGAGAATGTGTTGCAGCTAGTACTCCACGGTGGAGGAGACAACGACTAGAGCAACAGAGATAGCGCGAAGGTGAATCGACGACAATAACGCACTCGAAGAAGGGCTCGAAGGTATGCGGCCGGAGGAGAAGCATCGTCCACAATGGCAGAAGATATGTAGGGGCGGAGAGGGGGTCGTCGGCGTAGAAACCTTCAAAGGCTGGACAACGGCGGAGAGGGAGAAGTGGTAGAGGAGGATGCAGAGGATGGAGAGGAGGAAGAGGCAAGGAGAGGTGGTGAAGTGAGAGTTATTAGGAGAGGAGAGTTTTATATGATTTGGGTTTCGGTGCTTTAACTTGGACCAAGTTGGGCTTTTTTAGGGTTTAGGGTATGAAAACTGGTGCCCACGGTGATCATACTGATGCTAGGTACTTCAAACGCAGCCATGTGATGCTGCTTTAAATGAGTGTTTTAATTATTTTTTCTTCCCAAGAGCAAAGAGAAGAAAAAATTTCTAAGTACCTAGCACCGGTAGTCTAACCAGAGCTTATGATAGTGCTAGCGGTGCTCAAAAATATTGTACAAAAATTCAAAATTTTCATTTTACCGCAACACATTAGCACCGGTATGACTGAAAAACAATGCCGGTGCTAGTATATTTTGCCCTCTAAGTTAACTTTTTATATTTTACAATTATGTCCATGAGAATAAATTTGGGGGAGGCAAATCACAAAATTGGAGAAACCAAAACGCAATGAAATAAGAGACAATTACATTATTGAAAATTGGGCTATAACAGGAGAGCTTGTAACATAATTCTTTGAAAATTACATTGTGGTCCAAAATTATTTTACCCCATTACCATTGCTCCAACTTACATGATTTTTGTTATTCTTGCCTAAATATAGAAATATTAAATAAATAATTTTGTTGGTGAAATATTGAAAAACGCTAGTACATGTTCTAGAGTAACTTATGGTTGATTACTTGAAAGTTATAAAGTGAAATCAGAAAGAATTATTGATATGTTCTTGTGCTTGATTTTCAATAAATATTCCCTTACATACATGGAAAATACAATGGGGGTGTATAAGGTAGCATCACGTTCGAGCGAATTTCAATTTAGAGTTACGAGTAAAGTGTTTACTTTTTGCACTTAGATCCTTCCAAGAAAGTTGGAGTCGTCGAACAACAATTGGTTGAACCACAATGTAATTCAATAATATACGATCGTAACTCAGCAATTTGGGCATGTTTGGATGAACGAAAGGGTCTCGAAAGTAAACATTGATTACTTCTATAAATTATTAGAAAATTACATTGTGGCCCAAAATTATGTTACCTCATTAGCCATTGCTCCAAAATACATTATTTTGGTTATTCTTGCATAAATGTAGAAACATAAAATAATTGATTTTTGGGGTGAAATATTGAAAAACACTAGTACATGTTCCAGAGTAACTTATGGTTTTTTTTTAAATCAATCATTTAAAGATGGTGGGAAAACCGCCCAGCGGCGATTACACTGAGTGGAATTGACATCCAACCTAACTAGTCTCTAGCAATAACTAATTTATTGCAAGGATGTTCAAATTACATACCAAGCAGACTTACCGTCTGTACTATTACGGAGTAGAGATCCAATAAAACTGTAACATCGTCCTCGGGGATATTAACTCGCTTCTGCTAAATCATGACCACTTGGCAAAGAAGAGCGTATCACGCATCAATATCCCTATGCGAAACAGGGATCTTCAACAACTATAACACCACTTGATCCAAAACGCGATATATGTTGTCCAAACAGGAAACACCTTGAAAAACACAGATCGGGAACAGGACTCCTCCTCGAGAACCACATGATCTGTAAAATCAGATCGAATAAAATACATCGACATGAACAATTAAATCGGGTGATCACCATGAACACAACAATTAAATCTATCAGGTCGAAGAATGATACTATTGTATGGAGACAAATCCATACTTATTTAATAATATAAATATTAAAAGAACATCAATTGAAAGAATAACTGTTTCCCCATCTCCCCGTGATCATGGAGAGATGGGGAAAAGAACATTGAAGAAGATGAGGCTTTTGTGAGGAGATTTGTGTCGGCGCTTAGGGTTTCCTCTTCCTACGGTAAAAAATCAGAGTAAGTTATGGTTGATTACTTAGAAGTTACAAAGTGAAATCAGAAAGGATTATGGATATATTTTTGTGCTTATTTTTATAAATATTCCTCACAGACGTGGAAATACAATGAGGATGTATAAGGTAGCGTCAAGTTTGAGCGGAATCCAATTTGGAATTACGAGTAAGGTTTTTACTTTTTGCACTTAGGTCCTTCTGAGAAAGTTGGAGTCGTCAAATCACGAAATTGGCGGAACCACAATGCAATTCAATAATATACAATCGCAACTCTACAATTTGGACATATGTGGGTGATTGAAATGGTCTCGAAAGTAAAATTTTATTACTTCTATAAATTATTGAAAAATTACACTGTGGCCCAAAATTGTGTACCCCATTATCCATTTCTCCAAAATACACGATTTTTATTATTCTTGACTAAATATAGAAATATTAAATAAATGAATTTTGTGGTGAAATATTGGAAAGCGGTAGTACATGCATGTTCTTGATTAACTCATATCATAAACCAAATTTCAAAAATAACTCATATTATAAAATTAAAAAAAATAACTCACTTCATAAACCCATTTTCAAAAAAAAAGAGCACTGGTATTACTACTGGTGACATTCCTTAACATACCGGTGCTAGCTATTTTCCTCAATAAAATTACTAATCCGGTCATAGGCACCGGTATATGGTATTCATCTAAAATTGGTGTTGAAAAATATTAAAATCAAATATTTTTTTAAATGGCGCCAGTATTCAGTGTACCGATTCTGAATTTATTCATAAGCATCGATTTTTTGTGTACCGGTGCTGAATTTATTATAGGCACCGGTATTTTGGTTTTGTAGCACCGGTATCACTAACATACTGATGCTTATGGGGTGTTTTCCAGTAGTGTCTAGTGAATTTTTATGGAACCACCATCTAGTAGGCATGTTCAACCGGTCTGGATCAGACCGGACCGGGACCGAAACTGTGGAAATCTTTGGACCGAATACTGGACCGGTTATTGAAAGTTTTGGACCGAGACCAGTCCAAAATTATTCCGGGTTTGGACTGGTCCGAGCCAGTTTGACCGAATTTTAAAAACAAACAAAAAATTCATTATCAAAATAGATAACACTACAATTGAAATTGTTCAATCAAATGAATGCACCCGAATACAATCTAATTAAAGATCCCTGAATAACTTCAGAGAAGTGGTTGTTTTAGCAGTTCAGTACTTATATCCCACTGCTTCTCGGCTATCTGACATACACCTAGTTTAATAACCAAGCATATTATACTTGGTAGTTGATAGTTGGTACTGCTGATTTCTTCATACTTATTTCCAAAACCATGGAAACTAACTATTGTTTTATTACATTTCTTCTTCCATGTTTTGCAAATCTACGTGAAGGGGTTTAGGTAGGTGAAAAAATCAGGCAATCATATGAATATCAGTAGGCATGTTCAACTGGTTTTCATGGAACTGATATGTATTACTGGAATAATAATATCTATCATATTCATTATATTTATCATATTTACCATATTTATCATACAATTATAATTTATAAATAATATTACGTGCAAAATAATGATCCATCCAATCTGGATTGGAAAAGATCCAATTTTCAATCGGACCGGAACCCGAAATACAGAAAAACTTAGGACCAAGGACCGGACCGAAATTCTATAAATCCGGTTCCGGTCTCCTTCATTCCGATCCAGTTCGGTCCATTTTCCCGGTCCGGACTGGTTCATGCACATCCCTACCGTCTAGTGAGGTTGTTAATTTCTTACACCAGTGTATTGGTGCACACTTTTTATTTTACTAGTTCATTTTTGTTATATCTTTTAGAAATTTCAGACATGCACTTCAATAATGAATGAGTATTGTACCTAGTTTTTGACAATTAACCGTTAAATTGAGTGTTAGTTTGGCATGGATGCGACAAAAAATTCTAATATTTAAGAATTGTACGGATCATTTAGTTGACAACAAATACAAAAATTGTGGGAATTCACATTTTCGAAAGAGTTAGAAATCCCACAAACCATTGAAATTAACCCACCCAGAACCTCCTTGGTCAATTGATAAGGCCCAGTTTGATTATATAGTACCACATATGTTTCATTGGATGTGCCACCATAGTTCTATGTGCTTGAATTTAGGTGAATAAAATATGTGGATGAAATTGAATTTAAAAAGGGAAAAGTAGAATGAGTGGATGGAATTGAGGGAATCTTGCACAAAAGGAAAGTGTGTCAAATTCACAAAAAAACCAAAAAAAATGAAAGTGTGCCACATCCAATGAAACCGAGGGATTAGGCTGTTTAAATTCAAAATACGAAGTGTGTTTTGAAATGCATAGTATGTCATTTTAATAATTTTGCAATTACGATGGAGTTTTTCAGTTATTTGCATAATGAAACAGTAGATATGCAGATGGATTATTTCATAGATGAGTACCAAATATATAGAGTATGAATGAGTTATGGTAGAAGTCTATCTCCAAAATATCTGCTAAAATATTTTACATACCATCTATCCTAACATTCCCATCAAGCGAAGTGTTGGATGTTTCAAGATACAAAACTTGGACCGGAAGAACTCAAATAAGGGACGAGGAAGCCATTAGGTGAAGATGTCAGCCAACTGGAGCGCAGTAGAAATATGTCGAAGGCAAAACTTGCCGGAATCCACCAGCTCACGAACAAAATGGTAGTCGATGTCAATATCCTTAGCTTGCTTGTGAGTAAAAGGATTTTGAGCCATAAAAATGGTAGTGTTGTTATCACAAAGCAGGAAAGGAGCTCCGGAAAGAGGAAACTGAATATCTCGAATGAGGTGCTATAACCAGACAACCTCTGCCGCAGTGTTAACCAAGGCTCAATACTCAGACTCATAACTAGAGCGAGAGACAGTGAGTTGGTTCCTTGCACTCCAGGAGACAAGATTGCCGCCAAGAAACACAACATAACCATACGCTGAGTGACAAGTCTCGAGATAGCGTACCCAATCAATGGCAGAGTAACCCATGATCTCAGAGGAACGAGATGAACTAAAGGATAGACCAAAGTGGATGGTACCACGAACATAGCGAAGGATACGGGTGACAGCTACAAAATGATCGTCACGAGGGTCCTGAAGGTATTGGCTGACAAAGTTAACCGCAAAGGCAAGATCTAGGCGAGTAATAGTGACACTTGAGAGCACCAATCAATGATAGATAGAGTGTTGGATTGGAAAACTTCCCACTAGTGGCACTCTGAAGCTGGGACGACGGAAAGAATGGCGTAGAAACAGGGGCAACATCAGTCATCCCAACAAGAGTCAGAATGTCCCGATCATACTTTGCCTGGCCCAAGAACAACCCAAAGGAAGTCGACCCAACCTCTAAGCCAAGAAAATAATATAGAGAACCCAAATGGAGAACTCACAGTCAGTGCAAGCAATGACAAAGGGATCATTCCCAGTGAGAATGATATCGTCAACATAGATCAAAAAATACAACAAGGTGTCGCCACGAGAAAAAAATAAGTAAGGATAGATCAGTTGAACCGCAGAGAAAACCCAACTGACGGAGATAAATGCTAAACCGCTGAAACCAAGCCATAGGCTTGCTTGGGCCCATAAATAGCCTTCCACAAGCAGCAAACATGATCTGGGTGAGTATAGTCCTTGTAACCGACCGATTATAGCCATACAAATCGGAGCGTCAAGAACATCATTGAGAAAAGCGTTCCTAATGTCCAGTTGGTGAAGATGCTAGCGATGCATAGTAGCAATGGCAAGAACCGTGCAAACTCCCGCTATTTTATATACTCCCTCTGTCCCAGCCTAAACTGTAGAGGGAGGAAGAATATCTCAAAATTTCAGACATAGTAATAAGACTATTTTGTCCTTTTATCAATATCTCCCAACAACAGCAACACCACCATTAACCCACCATCGGCTATCAGAAAAGTAACATCCCAACACCAATAACCATCACTAACCACCACATTGATGCTTTAATTTACAACATCAGACTAAAATTCACAAACAATTTAATCACTAAAAAACAAGTTTTGCCATTAAAATTCATCATAAAATCACATAGTCCTCACCCATCGCCTCCGTCCTCGCCCTTCGCCTCCGTCACATCGTCGTCATTCCCACGGTGTCATCATCACGCATTCCATGCCTTTGTCATCGCGTCGTCACACCTCTACATCGACGCCAATCGCCATCATCTCTCGTCGTCACCACCATTTTTCATCGTCACCATCCTCGTATCATCGCCTTAGTGGAGTTGCCATCGCCTTGAGGAGTTCGTTGTCGTTGTCGCCTTTGTAGAGTTCACAGTCGTCGTCGCCTTTGAGGAGTTCGTCGTGGATTTAGAACAACAACGCAAGATGAGATTGGTAGCAATAGATTTTGAAAGAGATTAGATAATGGGTTGTAAAAGAGAGAAGATTTTGAGAAGAAACTGAAAGAGATTTAGGAAGAGGAGATGATTTTTGTGAGAGTAGCTACAATGGAGATAAAAATGAGGTGGATAAGACTAGGGTTAAATTTGGGCGACCCATAGGCTGAAACCCAAAATAATGTTAATAAGGATAGTCATGTCTTTTTTATACTAAAAATGCTTGCAATGTTACCACATCTGAAAAGTGTGCAGCTTAAGGTGGTTATGGCGGGACATACGAAAATGGAAATAGAGCAGTTTAGTTTGGGACAGAGAGAGTATCAAATTTTAACGTCAAAGTGGTAGTAGTACATTTTTATCAAAAAAATAAAAATAAAGAGAAGACATTCTGTTAGACCAATTAACTGTTAAACCAATCATAAATAACCTCATTTTTATAATTTTCAAGGTTCAATTATAACTATTTCTACTCCCTCCAATTATCTATGTTTGGCACCATACATTTAGTTGTTATTTTTGCAAGTTGAAATGTGTGAAGAGAATTGAGTAAAGAGAGTAAAAAGTTTAATGCGTGGTTGAAAATGATTCACTTTTTGCTATAAACTGAAACATGCCAATTTTAGCAAAACGTGCATCTAAGATCCGATCCAAGTGCGCTCTCGATCCCTTGGCCTAGATTTGCAAGGAAAAATAAGTCCCGACGTGTTATAGGGAGAAACTCTTCAATGCCAAAGTCAGTCTTACCTCCCAAGTAAATGAATGAAATAAATGACATATCATTGTATTTATGTTACCTAAACCCTAATAGGGATTGCCTATATCTTTAACCTCTTCCGTATTTCGTAATAAGACCCAATACTGACTCATCAGATAAAAGACACTTATTAGATTACTTTGGCCCTTGAGCTTTACCTAGAAGATTGGGCCTCCAGGCCCAATCAAACGTATCATCAATTTTTTTTGAAAGTGTGTCAATATAAGAAAACAAAGGAAGTATGTTGAAATTCATTTTAATAAGTTTTTGTAACTAGAGACTACTCGTTGCAATTAAAAATAATAAATATCAAATTATCTTATTAGTCCAATCAATAAAGTACCCTTATTTAAAAGTTAGTAGATTTGAAACAAAACTTTTTGTAAAAGTAAAAAAACGCTTGCTCAAAAAAATTAAGTCAACGGCTAAGGGAGGAGGGATTATCTTTCGAAGAAAGAAAGAAAAAAATTACCATATTAAACTGACGTCACCCGAGTCCAAAATACTAAAACCTACATGCGTAGTATATCCCTCTTTCAATCTCCATAAGCGGCCGGAGGCGCTTGCATTTTAAACGCTGTCGTTTCACCTGGTTACCCGCTGAGCTTCGACTTTCCGCCGTCGTCTCCAGCTACAGCTTCCCCCGTGAGTTGCTGGAGTTTTGAAGTAGCTCTTGTGTTCTTTTGATTGTTAAATTTTAGCTAATTAGCTGCTTTTGTGAATTTAGGGTTTTGAAGAGATGGACACTAGTCCCGCGCCGTTTTCGGAGATTGGACGACGTGCTAGAGGTACTATTTTTTATCACTGGAACGGATTTACTGCAAATTAGAACTAGTTGAAAAGGATAAAAAAGGTGTAGAATGTTAGGTTTGCATTTTACTGCTGTTTTGGATGACATTTTTTAGATTTGAAAGTGTGAAGTTCGTTGAAGTTGATCAGCTGGTAGTTTCTTTTGCTTAGTCCTGGTAGATTTGAATTCGAGATTGTGCTTTGAAGTGTGATAGTTTGATTGATCGGGTAAAAGGTGTAGCTTGTTCATGTTACTTTTAATTTAAGAATTAAGTCGAGCTATGGAGATTTTCAGCTAGAATTTATTTCCACGTTACAATGAAATGGTGCCATGTGTCTGGATTTAATGTCCACGAAAATAGAAAGTATGCCAATAATGGTGGGACGGAGGGAACATAATTTATAAACCTTTATGGTACATTTTTATTTTGCTGTTTCCCTTCCCCGTAGCCCTACCCATTTTCAAATACGTCCTAGTGCTACATTGGTGTGATTCATGTGATGGCAATGTCATAGTCATTAATTTTTTTCTTGGAATTAGTTTGTCTAGACTAACTCTGTTCTATTAGACAAAAATGAAATGTTTGAAAGTGAAAACTGAACTAAACTGAACCTTTTGTAATAGATTACTAATTAAATACAAAATACT
>JAULKM010000002.1:15171523-15194018 GCA_032355605.1 Rubia tinctorum | reverse complement strand
TTCGATGATCAAAGGATGACTAGAAATGTAAACCAATTGCGCCCAAGACTCGTTATCATCTTAATTACATCTTTCGTGCTAGTGTGATCATAGTTATATTATTTTATCTAATTGTTGGTTGATTTATTTATTTAAAGTAATCGTAGTATTTTCTAAAATCAAAACCCCTCAAGTTTGTTACCACACACTTAGAGTGACATCTTTGTGTGCTTTTAATTACGCGTAACACTCGATAAAACCCCCTTTTCCTCGTGAACGACCCCAACTCGTGACTATATACTTTCTAGTAGTTAGCCGCAATTAGGGCATATAAATACTATCTTTGAGAGGTATGGCGACGGCCTCCCAATCGTGTAACATGTTCTCGTACGACCACTTGTTGCTAAACTAACACCTCTCGGAAGAGCATGCCCTACGTGTTGAGTGAACAAACTAATAATTCCACCCATTGGGATTCTTCTGGCCCTCTTCACCAATATGTATGAATACCCTTCCACAATTTATTTTTTACAATATTAGGGTAGGTGTTACCTTTCGGAGTCATGGATCAAATAACCTCCAAGTCATTGTTGCTACATTGGGCATTTTCCCCATAGCAAAAGATGGTTTTCGCTAAGAGACGGTGAACAAACTATATTTTCAGGTGAATGATTGAAGTGTTCCTCCCTCTGTAAGTTCAATATCTTCCCGAAATATTCCTCCAAAAAGTGTTCAATTAGAACTTGAGCCCTTTCCCATGTGTTCATGAGACTTCCTTCTCATACTTCCATCCAAAAACCATTGCCACATCTCAGTAAGTCATAGATAATTCCTCGTCATCCAATTGGAACGTCATGTATTGCTTCCCATCTCCACATGTCTATTGTTCCAAAGGATAAAATGTTCATAATGGTACCCGCTTTAATTGAAATTCACAGTTTAGTGCCCAAATTTTAAAATTGTTCTGAAAAGGTACCCATTATTTTATTAATGTCCCGAAAAGGTACTTTTTAGCTGAAAGTGGGTTCCATTGTGGCACAATTTTGATCCAAATTGGTACTCATTTTTTGTTGAAAGGTACCATTTTAAAACATAAATGAAAAGGTGAGTACCTTTAAAGGACAAATTCAAAATTTAGGTACCAAACTGTGAATTTTTATTAAAATTGGGTGTCAATTTGGACAATCTCTCATTCCAAAGTGGCCAAGAATTCTAACACACAACATGTGTAGGTTGGGGAGTGTCAATCTAGGAAGTCTTCCAAACCTATATGACCTAACAAGTATGAGACCATTTGTAGGAGCCCAAGTTGTTCCGATGTCTTATTACAATCAAATTTGGTCTCAAACACCATCCTCCTCGGTTTCACTAAGCTCCTCCATCTCCGGATCACACTTCCGGTGATGTTTCTTAGCTCAGTGAAATCGTCCGTCATTGTGGGAATGGTCACTATGGCTTGGGATGGGCCACCATTATCAACCAGAGATGAACCATCATTTTCCACTCGAAATGAACTACCTTTCTCAATGTGGCTTCTCCTTGGACCCATATTCACAACAAACATAAAAGCGGGTGAAAGCAACACAATGACTTAAAGTAAGGAGCAAGTAAGGGTTTAGAACTAGCAACTCAATTTTTCCTAAGTGTAAATCAAGCATGTACCTTGCTTTGTAAATACAAAGGGGAACATATTAAGCAAAATGGCAACCTTAAGATACACATCCTTTCAAAGAGTAAATGATGTCTTGGTTGAGCTAGTACCAACACAAAGCACCGCAGCCACACGATAGCAATGTACAAGAGGATGATAAAGGTTGAATGGAGGCCATTATACAGTACCTCAAACATGGCCATTTTCCCAAGGATATAGTGGAAGCACAGAAAATAGAGCTTAGGGTATCATCATACAACTACTTCAACAACATCTTGTACAAAATGGGCTATATAACACCTTGGCTAAGGTGTTTGACCTTGAGAGTTATCACTAATAATCATAGACATGCATGAAGGCTGGTGTGGGTCGTACCAAGGAGCTCGGACACTGGCTAAGAAAATATTAAGCTCGGGATACTAGTAGTCAACATTATTAAAATATGTGCATGCACTCGTTAAGAAGCGAAACAAAAGTTAGAAAAATGCCATAGTACAACAGAAACCACAATCTGAGATGACGAGCATATATAATGCTTGACCATTTGACAAATGAGATATATATATATATATATCGTAGGCTTATTCACACCAGGTTTAAGTGGTGAAAAATTCCCCATCGTCGCAGTTGATTATTTCACTAAGTGTGTAGAAGCAAAACCGCTCAACAAGATCACAGCCTAAGTGTGATCTCATTCAACTGGAAAAACATAATATGCACATTTGGGATGCTAAAAACCATCATCTCAAACAACGGGACATAGTCTGCAAGCGAAGCGTTTAAGGACATGTGTTGGTACTTGGACATTAGTCAGAAGTTTACCTCCGTCGCACACCCTCAAGCTAATAGGCAAGTGGTAGTTACAAAGACCATTGTCCAAGGAATCTAGAAGCGAATCAAAGGAAAACAAAAGGTTGGGAAGAAGATCTACCTACCGTCTTATTGGAATACCACACAACCCCTATGATTTCCAATTTGGAAACACCATTTATCTTGACTTAAGGCTATGAAGTCGTCATTCTGGCAGAAGCAAGAATTCCCAGCCCGAGAACCATGGAATACAATGAAGAAGGAAATCAAGATGATATGAGAACTAATTTGAAAATCCTTAAAGAGTGATGATAGATTGCGAGCATCAGGGAAGTTAGGTACAAGCAAACAGTAGCAAAGTCTTACAATGACAGGGTGCACACAACCACTTTCAAGGTAGGAGACCTAGTCCTAAGGAAAAAATGAGACTAGCTTAGCTTAGAAAACTAGGAAAAATTGCCTAGCTTGGGAATGACCATACAAGATTGCAGAAGCATACAAATCCAACTACCATTCTGCTCCACACTTCGCGGGGTCGTCAATTACACCAACCTTTTTTTACAGGAGAGCGGTACTAACCCACGGAGCGTAAAGAAGACCAAAGATAAGATTTATAGAATTGCTCCTATGATCACTACCAACTACTGAAGGGTATCTAGTGGAAAGTTTGGGGTCATCCACAGTGATATTAGAATTCAAAAGTTAGCTATACACAACTCACAATCGGGCATCACTCCGATTGTGTGTAGGGAATAGCTAGTGCTACAAACGTAGATTTTTTTGGGAGTGTTATCTAAGAACTAAGGAACATGCAAATAAGAGAGATTAAACTATTATAAACTAGCTTTGGGGATATTTTTGTAGCATAACCAATGTATGACTTTGATCCTAGATTTTATCGCATGTAAGACACATAAACCTATCTTATATCTATGTCACATAGCTTGGAGATAGTTGGGAATTCCCAATGTCTATTACACAAAGGTTCATCTCCACTTTATAAAACTACCACACTGTCTTCGTAATTAGGGAAATTGTGTCGATTGAACAATAGATCTACTCATCTTTCCCCATCAATCTTACTCCCAATGCTAACACACCCTGGCTTAAAGGAAAAAAATCCTTGTGCAGGTAGAAACTCTTAGATATGAGAGGGAGGAAATCCCGGACACTCCGCTATGGACACCAATTCCTAGGCCTAGAGAGGCAGGGGAATCGGCATCTCATGATGACTCTAGGGTTGATATGATTCTAGTCACTACACAACAACCCTAGTTGCTACATAATATCATGCTCACACTATTAGAGTAAGCCTAGGTTTGCCCCTCGTTAGGGCATCTATCATCCCAAACATGAATAATAATTACACGACAATCCAATCAACTTACAGTCTAACAATCCAAATGGTACTCTCAGACAACATGCATGCACTAACCTCACTAGTACTCACGAACCTACAATAGCTCTAACCCAACACTTCCAAGGTAGCTATTCAAACCTAGCACGATGATATACTATATACGTTTCTATGGGTGTATCATAGAACATACATGACATACATCTTACAAGAATATAAAGCATAAATCTAGCACAAATATTCATAGAACATAAAGATAGGGAAATCTAAGATTTTCACAAAGTTAGCATCTAGTCATATATGCAAATATTTCCCCAGGTAATTAACTACCCTAGAGACATTGAACCCAATACAATCATTGGATTCAAAGACATAGGCATAAACTAGGAAAAATAAATGGGGAGAGGATATAGCCTTCTTCACTCTCCACCTAACCTTGAAAATAAACTATGAACAAAACTTAAATCCTAGTAGACTAATGGTTGCTTATATAGTAGGTGAAAATAGGCCTTAGAAAAGCCTAAATCAAAGTAGAAACCCTACAGCCACGTCAGCACGGGTCGTGAGCGCAATAGCACATGGTTCGCTTCACATGACCCGTGCAAAAGTACACAGTTCATGGACTAGAGGTTATTCTCTGCATATCTGAGTGTTTGGCCTGAGCAAAGGCACGCATGCCACTGTCTGGAGAGCACTTTTGGGGGTCTGAGCGGCGTGGCATGAGTGAAAGCATGCAGGCCACCGTTTGGAGTCATCAGCTTTTGAGTGCTCGACCGTGTAATAAGTCACGGGGAGCGAACTGGAGGTCCCGATCTTCAACTGTTGGGTGTACAAGCCATGCAAAAGTATACAGACCACGCCAAGACTTAGTCTCATTAGCCATTGGTTCGGCATGAGACGTGTAAATGTACACCAGTAGTGCCAGTCTTCACTTTCTTCTGGACTTTGACTCCTTTTCTCCGGCGGATCTATCTACTACCATATTTTTAGCCTATGGGCTTCAGTCTGCTACCATCCTTGCAAATGGCCTTCTACTATATACAATCATTCTTGCAATGGTCTTCTACACAGTCCGAAGTGCCTATGAGCAATCGATAAATAAAAACTCAAAAAAATGGATCTAGACGCTCGTAGGGACGTAGAATCTATTAGATCTAAAGTAAGCTACAAAATGAGGGATTTAAATATGAAAACCCCAAACGGTCATCTAAACTATTTGTAATGTAAACTCACTTAAATCTAGCAATATACCATACAAAAAAGATAACAAAAGGATATATTAAATGCATTAAGAAACACATGCATTTGAAGTCTCGTCATATTCCCTCGCCCGGATAGACGAATCACCTATCCACAATACGTGGCACGTAATCAACCTTAGAAAATATAATGTGTAGAACTAGGGCTCTCTTATGGGCATACTGTATATAGGTCTTGATATCATTATGGCCCACAACATGAAGTGATTGTGGACGTATATAAACTTCCTACTTCGCGACTTAATCAGGAAAATCACCACCAACTTCACAAAATAAGGGTGAACACCCCACCCCGAGACTTAAGCAGGAAAACACCTGCGACTTTGCAAAATAAGGACAAAAACCCCACCCCATGACTTAATCAGGAAAATCACCTCCTGCTATGAAAAATAAGGGTGAACGCCCCACCCCGCGTCTTAATTGAAAAAATTACATGCAACTTCGCAAGATAAGGGCTAACGCTCCACCCCAAAACTTAAGCAAGAAAATCACCTGCGGCTTTGAAAAATAAGAGCGAACGCCCCACCCCTTGACTTAAGTAGGAAAATTACATGCCATTTCAAAAAAAATAAGGGTCACGCCCCACCCACTAACTTGTGCAGGGATAATACCCAAGACTTGGCAGGCATACTGGGCCAGATCGCTCCAAACACACATTGGGATATATAGCACACACAAGGATCCATCACTACTGGGTGTCATTACATATATATATATATATAATACAAAGACAGGGTTCCTAGAGACCAACTATATATATATATATATATATATATATGCTTATACACAATACAAAGGCAGGGTGCCTAGACACCAACCCAAAAACTTGAAAACATAAGGTGCAATTCTTTCAACCCCTACAGTCACTACCAAGTGTTATTACACACACACACACAAACACACACACACACACACACACACACACATATATATATATATATATTTGTGTGTGTGTGTGTATGGAAGGCTTTCTTCTAAGATGTTGGGAAAAAAACCTTCCACATACATAAAAGCAGGTTGGCCTTCCTAGCTTATCTGCCGCATCCTAGCAAGTTGTTGCTCATAATATGACTTCCAATCATCGATTATCCTAAACTCCTCATGATCAAACTAAACACTCACCAGTCTCACGATTTTGTGATATTGGTTCATAGATCAACACAAAGCGCCATTATAACCCTCAACCTTCTTAGTGTACACTCGTATCTCCAGACATATATCCAGGAAATTCAGAACTATAATTTAATTACTCACATACAATTTCCCCCGTGGAGCCCACATACCCGAGGACAATGTGGGGACGCAGGCATCAGGACTAATTTCATGATTAACCGCGGTCAAGATAAGATTCTAATTAACTAGCTGCTTATTGACCTCTTCTAAACATACGTTAAGTGTTATCTGAGTGTAATACTTAGTTTGCCACTCCAGAGTAGAAGCCTGAGCAAAAGACAGCTCACTATTAATATAATCAAGCTTTTGATAGTCCTTGTCTACAAGAACTAAGGTCTTTTCCAATATTTTACTCTTGTGCTGCAATTCAGCAACAGCGGAGGCCATTAATCATCTTCATTCCCTTTCCTGCTGAAGTAACCTCAATAGTTTATTGATGACAACAAGCAATGTTTAATTCTGAATAGTCTTCCACCAACTTAGTGATACAAAATTCATAGGCATCCTTATTCTTACTCCACGAGGCTAAAAGCTCCAAACATTGGACAAGCACATCTTCCAAGAACGTTCCTACATGACACACCCATAACTCCCTATGTGGCACAAGGTAAAGAACAACAAACTCCGACAGTTCCCCAAGCGCATTCAGGTTATCACGAACGGTGGTCGACAATTTGTTATTGCAGGGAATGAAAGAACTGCTCATTCCTAGATGTAAATTATCACCATTCTAGGTCCCACTTTATATCTAACATAATAAGAAGATTACGCACGGGAATAGGATTGGATGATCGCATGGATTCATATCTAAGATAATTCACAAAACTACAAGCAGCATCTGCGATCTTGGAAACAAAGTAGCAATATGTATGGGTCTGTAATACATGGTAAACTATAGCTCTGGCATATTCATGATTAATAAACTATGTGGCCTTCATACAAGCAACCTCATGCTGCTACTTGAGTACCTCATCTTCATATGAAAAGCTTTCATGAACTTCGTCAATCTTAGCCTTCACAATACTAGCGTCACATAGAATGCGCTCCAGTTTCCTCAAGAAGCTCTCTAATGCGGTCGAGTAAGCAACAATCTACAAACTAAAGTGATGTCACTACAAAAATCTGACAATCTCATTCAAAATACATATATTAATTCAACATACCGAAGCATAATGGCCAAGCACACTAATGTGGCATGCATGTCAGACTCGCCTCCTCCCTCGGAGGTGAACAAATCTTCCGCAACTAGAGAGGATTATGGTTTAAGAGAAGTAGGCACACTAGTAAAATGTACAATCAAAGTGCGATAGCCAACTAACTAAGGGGGAAAACCTCACAGAAACAAGCAAGTAACCTCATCCCCCCTTACGGGTAGAGTGGAGTGGTAATTCTACAAACACGTCGCAAAAACCACAATCTGATAATCATGGCCCGTTAGATTAGATGAGTTGGCATCCTTATGGGTGCTGAACATGAGAACAAATCCCAAAGACTCTCCCCCAGATTCCATCCGGGAGATTCTTGCAGGAACTTTCGTCAATACAAAATAGGCCCTGTTGTTCTAGGAGTTCAGGCCAAAACAAGTCTAAATGTCAAATATTTGATGCAAATGCCTCCAAGGATAATATATTATCTTTACATCATTATCTAGTTTTATCTGCTCTTAGCTATTAGATAGATCTTAGCAGGCCATCGTCGTACCTCTCAAATATAGAATTTATAAATGTCCAGTGTGCCTAACTACTAGAGAGTATATAGTAGCAGGCAGGGGTCTACCACGGAGAAAGGGGATTCAATCAAATTTTAAACGGATCTATAAATCTCATGAAGATGTCACTCAGTGTGTGTGGTAACAAATGGGGAGTTTTTGTTTTAGAAAAAAACACTACAACTATTGAATTCATTAAATTAACAAGCAAATAACATAAAAAGTATGAATATGATTTTAACGAGACTTGTGCATAATTGGTTCACATTTCTTGACTATCTATTGTTCATCGACTCTTTATCCTACTATGATGCATTGACCACATATCGTGGAGAGCATGTAAACGACTTTCAAGTTAAGACGTCTCTAACCTCTCCTCGGTTATATCTAGAATGAAAGATTGGTGCAACACAATAGTCCTTACCCTCAGACCACTCTAGACAATTAACATTATAGAATATCCCGAATGTAGAAATAAATACATGGACCCAATATAACTAACCAAATGTTCTACAAGCTATAAACATAGAGATAACACAATCATGTCCTCTAATAATGACGATGAGGAATCAGCCTACATGCTAGAAGTTATTAGTTGGCTACATTGATAATTAGGTGAGCCCATTAAAATTCACCCTAAATATAATAAATTTCATAAATTGACAATCACAATTAGTTGTCACACCCAATTACGACCTTCTATCAATTAATTACAACCACATTGACAAAATGACAAATCTTCCAGGTTCATCCTAATATCCAGCAAGTAATTAATTCACAATCATAAACTAGTTGTACATCCTAGTCTAGGTCAAGCATCAATCACACAATAAAGCACAAATACAATTGATAATCAATAGAAAAAAGTGGGAGAAATCAAATTTCACCATATCATGCTAGAAATGTTTACTAGTTGTTCTCAAGATAGTACTTAGCCTGGATATGCAAAACCCATTCCAAAATATTCAATCCCCGTGAAAAACATGTGGTACATGTCAAACACTCAAGAAGAAAACTATGGTTTCAATTTAAGGGCTCTCTCCTTTACACAATGGATAAAACTAGGTTTTATATTCTAGAAGAAACGAAGAAGAAAACATGAGAAATGGGCCTCTAAGCCAACTGCCACAGACCGTGAAATGTACCACAATCTGTGGAGACCAAACTGTCCAGCTTCTACCACTTCATAAATCAAATAATTAGGATATAAAACATGTGATATCATCCTTACCCTCTAATTGATAAAATTTCCATTCACTTCCATTTAAAAATAGGGTGTGAATTGGGCACGTCGGATCTTTTAAACAACACCCCCCAATTTTCTTTATTCTCAACACACATTTGGTGACGCTTATGTGTGAATTGTGTGATTCTATTTTTTTGAACCCCTTGGTCTCTATGGATGACTCCCGATCTTACCACTAGCTACTATTTAGTAGTTAGGAGTAAAGTTGGGAGCAACACTATAAATCTCATATTTTACTTGCTCGCACTATGCATAATGTAACCACGTCTCAGGGTGCCGGTCAAGGATACAGGCTCAGACTATGTTCTTTGTGGGATATTTTAGAAAAACTTGTGCTTGTTGTACGTGTATATACTCTAAGTGTTTTAAAGGTTTTTATAGGTTCAGTTAACTGACAATTTTTCCTTAATTGCAAGATCGGTGCTTAAGAATAGCGAATGCAGGGTCAGGATGGGGAATAATGAAGAATTTTCATCTATTGGGCCCACACGTATAGGAGCTAGGAAAGCTCAAGCAGCGAAATGTCTAGACTCGTAGTGGTTTAGCTCCAGGGGAGAGATGGGCTACACAGTTGAAGGACTTGTGAAACTTGGACTCGATTCACGAGGTCATTCAACTTTGGATACTGTGGAAGAAATTTTTCAGCTAAGCAGTTTTTGCTTTTCTGATATAGTTTCTCACTAGGAAGGTGGTGCCCCTTCTTTGGGGAACTTCGGAAAAGGGAAGTGCTGCAGTGGAAGAACTGAAATGCTATTCTCTAATGACATCAACTTACTGCCTTAGTAGGCAGATAGCTTACAGCTAGGGACTTAGTTGATTGGTTTACCTATGTAATATGTTCGCCATTTAACGTGATGTAATAATTATTAGTGAAGTTATATAGGCTAGAAAGACAAGTTTTTCTATAATCCTTGGTTTTTGTATGGATTCAAAATTGATGAGGGAAAATATTTGTATCGTTATATGGGAAGTCGTCGTTGTACCTCTCAAATATACAATTTATAGCCCTAAATGCTTCCTAAATACAACTAAGTAGATAGTGTCAAATCAAGGTCGTCCACAAAGAAGAGGGATTTTCCTAAGGGTTCATGCATATAAGGGTGGATAAAAGCATATACATATATTTATATATGCAATTGAAGCAAAAACAAGACAACTAGCATATGAAGATAATTAGACTAATCATGCAACAAACTAATAAAAGAGGATAAAATTACAATTGACAAAGTCTTGGGCGCAATTGATTCCCACTTCTAAGCCTCTTATAGATCCTAGAAACAATCACTCATTTAATCACCTTAATTACCTATTGTGAATGCTACAACTTCCATTTTGAAGATAAACATTTCTTTCTTCTTAAGAGTAATTTACAAAATCAATTTATGACTATTTGCAAACCTCACCAATGATCACTTTAGACAAACAATGCCTAAAGGTATTTCATTAATGGCATTATACACAAAGAACCAATATATTCGATAACAACTACAAGCATTCTACCGAATGCCTAGCCATTTAACCAAACAAAGCCTTCGTTAGGTTTAACCTAGAAAGATCGACATTCAAGGTTATACATTTTAGTGCTACCTTAGGATAAACATGATGAGAAACCACATTACCATATTCATCTAGCCATGTTAACATATTCTACACAACAAGAGGTTCTAATTCCTTGTTCTTGGATTCCATGCCAAAAATGAGAAGAAATTGTACACTTCCTTAACATCCTAACATGTAATCATACAAACATTTCATATTCTCAAACAGACCATCACATAAATAAAGTAAACAACATCATTATTATCACAATAAATTCTAAGTAATCAATTCTTATAAATGGCTGAATAGAATTTCTCACTACATGGGCTTGGAAGTTTCAATCAATTGATCCCAAGTGATAAGTTAGCTACAAGAGTTCATAATAACAATCCAAAGAAAATCAAACATAATCCAAAGTGATAATAGATGGAAAACAAGAAAAGGCTACGGTTTTGAAAGAGGAAAAGTTGGGAAGAAGAAGATAGGAAATGAGAGGATATAAGTGTTATTTATTGTACAAGATAAATCATAAAATAAGCCACTTGCAATAGGTTATCACGACCCACAATGAAGTTTCAAAGACTCGCAACAGGTACAATTGGCTGCAGCTTCAATTCTTCTTTTCTCTTGTCTATGTCTTCAAATCTTAAACCTTTCTTCAAACCCCAAAAGACAATCTTCAACTCTTTTAATCTTTATATGATTGCCTCATCACACCAAATTTCCTAGAAAAGTAATAAGAGTGCAAAAGTCGCTCTTAAATCTCCTAAGAGAGTTTCAAAGAAAAACACAAGATCTAGAGCACAAAAGTATACAAAAGTGAGCCCAAAATATCCTAAAATTACTACATAAAATGAACATATCAGTCTACCGACCGAGCCTTTAAGCTAAATTGTATTTTGTATTCTAGCATCGCATTGTTAGTATTTCAGTTTGTGCATTCCCTGAGTAGCTGATATGGGCATGACTCTGTCGAATATCTCTTTGTGTTACGTGTGTTATGTTTTATACCATAATTCTTTAAGTTATGTATCAGTTTATACGCATGTGAGATGATTGTTATGTTGGAACGTACCTTTAATTGGAGGTTTACAGAGATTGTATGCGAGTGGGGTTGTATTGTTGTTGCGACTTTCTTTCTTGGTTTACTATGTGGCTTTGTTGGTTATCAGCCTTGTCCGGTGGGCAGTCCTTGCACGCTTTCCCTTTAGGTGGTGACTCTAGCTTGGGTTCTAGCCTTTCCCAAGGATTATGAAGATTCAGAAAGAACAAAAATGTCCCCATAGACAGTTCCACTAATGTGGGGGACCTTTCTGGATCAGCATAGTTCCTGATATCAACGCTGAAAATCCATGCTCTTTGAGTGCCTACAAAATAGATCCCATGGGCGGTCCCCATGAGAAGGCTCTAAGGCCTAAGTTACGGTTGTTCTCTCTTTTGTTATTGCTTGTGCCAGATTTTACTTACCTGATTCATCGTCTTGTGTCTTTATTTATGGATGTTGGATCTTGCGACCGTGACTTACATATTATCCCTCATATTTCCCAGATCATGGTTTCATGGAGGGTGTTTGTGGTGAGTGGTTCTTCTACTGTTTTGAGCAAGGTTCTCTGCATGCTCATCTAAAGAATATGTCCTTGCAAGGTGGTTATCCTAATGCTAGATATTTCTTGAGTGGGTAAGTATATACCAAGCAATATATATTTTTCCTCTTATCACATAGCTAAAAATACATTCCCTATTTCGGCCAAAATAGCCACCCCGTAGTTTCCTCATTATAACTTTGCGACTGGGGGCTTATATTTTATTTACTACCTACGAAACTCTAATACATGAATCGCCTCGCCATAACTAGCTCGCTAAACACCCATAAGCTAGCCACGTTACCTCCCCAATAAAAAACCAATCTCAGAAAGGACGGAGAAGCACACCCACCACGATACCCTCTGCTAGGCCACGATTCAGGAAAGGTAAGCATCACATGTGAGCTAGTGTTAGACTACCAAAGGCCCTATAAATATAGATGAAGAACACCATATGAGGTAAGTCTCCTATACTCTAAGAATTACAAAAAATAACTGCACTAACTTGAGCGTCCGATCTTTCTCCCCAGGTACCAATCCCGGTGACCTTTAGGTCAATTTCGGAAACTATCATCAACCAGAAATATTCATCTGCATCAATCACCTTCCACAAATATCGGCAACTTCACCAACCCTTAACAAATCCAATCAAACACTGTTGGGGAATTGATGCGGGATAATCCTTCCAAGAGTTGATAGACTTCTGGATCACTTTGATGAGTCCTGCTCCTCTAGGAACCTTCAAGCGATCTCGGGGAATACCCCGTGGAAGGCTTCGACGTTATAGTCATCATAGGTATTTTATTTTGAACATAGTGCAGAAAATTTTCTAACCTTGGATTGGTGCTCTACATCTTTATTATAGGCCCCATGATCTTGCAATCATGGCTTGTATGATGTGCTAGCTCGTGGTTTACATTAAGGGTGTCGTGGTGAGTGGTGTTTTTGCACTCTTTTTGAGATCAATTATCTTCCAGCGAGGTGAGCTTGGTTCGTTCCCGAATGGTTAGTGAACTGGCTGTGGTGAGGTGGTTCTTATGCAATGGTTTTGTGGGCCATGTATATACTATGAACCCCCTCATCCACGAAGTTATAAAATGTGTAGTGCGAATAGGATATATTTTCGGACGAACCGAAGAAGGTATCTTTTGTCTATGTGGGAGGCGAAATATTTATTTTTTGGTGTCGCTAAAAATGGTAAGGTTGGAGCAAAACCGAGTATGACTTTGTGGGTAAAATAAAATGGTTAAATATATTTAAGGTGGTAAGTTGTCGGTTTATATTCCTTTATCTTCGAGGATGGGATATGATCATCCGAAGATTGAGCAGAAAATTGATATGCAAGTGAATGACATGTGTAGTAATCATTTCAAGGCGTGTTTAATGAGTGATGGTTCCTTTCATTACTGGCACAAGTTACTTACTGCCTCGAAAAGGTGCATTTTTGAAAAGTGATTTTAATGGCTTGGGTTTTATAACGTGTATACATAAAGGGTAAGAATGTGTTAAGAGGATTTACCTTGTTTATTATGGTTTGCAAAAGCATAAGAAGATATTGTGCGGTTGTTAGCTAGATTTGTCCTCTATTGAAGTTACTATTTCAATTTTTGTTATATTTTTCTACAAAAATGGTGGTTATGCATTCTGAATCATCGTCCTTCGTTGCCCGACCTGGTCTAGGTATTAGTGAGGTGGCTCAAAGTCACGTGCATTCTGTGGATGAGGTTATCCTTGGGGATAACGGAGTGGTGGAGGATGGGTGTAGTCAAAATGTGGATGACAAAGATAGTGTTGTGACTGAGGTAGCCTTAGTAGTTCTGTAGGATCATCATCCAAGTTTGGATAAATGTGAGATTAGGAAACCTGTCACTGGAAAAAAAGTGTGATATCACCCCGCCAGGTATTTTGGTGTTCGGGAGCATCATTTCTTATAATGGTGGAAGGGAAGGTCGGGGGCTTTAAACTGATGCTCAATTGAACCCTCGGCAGAAGAAGAAGCACGAGGTTGGTTAGAGGTCAGGTGCATGAGGTAGCAAAGTAAATGTAGCCTACTAGCCTGCCGCAAAGGTTTTCAACTTTGGGGGCTTTGGGCAAGGTGGTGGTGCAGCCAACGAGGTTAACACTGTTTCCCCTTCGCAGTCCATTGGGCTTGTTTCTAAGAGTGGGAAGGCTTTAGAAGCTGCAAGATACATGCTCCTTCTGATTTGACACTAGAAGATGTGAAGAGCCCTATTGTGCTACTAAACTCAACAACTGATGTATGATAAGAAAAATTGGGTTCAATGGCATGTCATGAATGTTACGTTAGTAACAATGGGTTTGTTATGTTTCAACTGGGCGGTGCTATGGTATCTATAGCCCGATGCTTGTGTGGTTATGCCGAGGTGGTGAAGGGTTTACCTAAACTGGTGGCTGAGTTAAAGCGGAGTTAGTGCGAATGGAGGAGGAGCGCGCCAAGCTGGAAGTAAAGGTGGCTGAGGAGCGGAGTTTGAGTAATGATAAAGGATATGGTAAAAGTTTAATTGTGCAACCAACTATCTAAGCTATGTAAGGAAATCTCCGCTAGTCCGAGGTACCCTCAAGTTTTGGTGAAAATAAGAAGTGTCTATGATTTATTTGCTAACATGAGTGCCAGGATTGTGAATGTAGGGTGGTGTCATGCATGGGATAGCACGCATGCTAAGAACCCTGATATGGACATTGAGGGGTTGGGGATGTTAACACAATTTTCGAGGTTGTAGGAAATGCTAAGCAGGAGTTGGACGAGGTTATTTTTGGAAGGTCACGGATAATGGACATTCTTTGCGTCTCATGGAAGATTTGGAGAAGATATTACCGCTGCCCTAGCTAGAAGAGCTTCATAAGTGTGAGGTGGATAAGTATGAGGATGATGGCTAAAGAAGGGAATGGCTGGACCAATATTAACGTTGATCCTCCGCGTTCACCGCTTCAACCTGCTGGCACGATTGGCTATACTAGAAAGTCGAGGGGAGGTAGTGAAGATGCGACTAACAATGTCGTCACTGGGTTGGGTATTGGGCACGAGGGAGGGGAGTGTGAGACTTAGTCCTATATTTTTGGTTAACTATGTAAATGTTGATCAGGAGGCTTGAAGTTTCAATTATGTGTTTGTGTTTTTTTGTGATTCTGAGTGACGATGTTTGTTTATTAAAAATATGTTTTAGGGCTACAACCTGGGTATAACCGGGAGATTGTGTTGTTAAAACTGGTTGTGTAATTTTGTTTGTGTCTTTTATTCCTTTCTTGTTTGTTTGGTTCCAAATTATTAGAAGTTGAGGGTGTTGTGTTTTTGTTAGGTGTGTTTTAAGTTTGTAAGAGTGATGCATTACAATCTGCAGGTAGTGTTTTGGGAATGATTCCTAAAGAATGCTAGGGCAAGGATATGGTTGTTTAAGGCCATGGAGGAATTGGGGACGGAGAAAGGGAGAGAATGGGGGAAAGAGAAATTGGGAAAACGCATGAAAGAAGAGAGAGGTTTCAACCTTTTAAATTTTGTTGTGTTCATATTCCTGTAATTTTAGAGATGTTTTAGATAAGAAACCAAAAATAAAATGATTATATTTTAACCCCAAGAACTATAGAAGGGGGGTTTACTAGGGATTTGATCTAACAATTAAACGGTCTAATAAAAAGCTTTCTTCTTAATTTTAGCTATTTCAGCAGTTAATTATATCAATAAAATAACCAAATTGATAGGAATAATGCGGTTAATCTAATGGTGTTCACTGATATCGTATGTGAATGTTTATTTAGGAATTTTGTCAACGAATGTTCTACCATCAATAACTATTTAAAATTACATGATATGGAGAACCGAAAGGACATCTCATGTGATGTTTGTTATTAGGGATAAATATTTTATAACCCTACCTTTAGTTGAAAGTGTCACTATAACCATGTAAAACCAAAAAGTGTCAAACTAACTATAACTTTATGATGAGTTGTGCCAAAAAGACAAATTTACCCTTGGGTATTTCAGTTTAATTTTTTCTCATTTTATCCCTCACATTGCCGCCAGCAACCACCTCCCGCCGCCACCACCACCCACCACCCTCTACCACGGCAGCCACCACAACTACCACCACCCGCCAAACCCTCCTCCACCACCGGTCAGAGGAAACTCTCGCTTCAACAATCAACCAGTTTCCTGCAAAATTAAAGTTATCACATGGTCCTGCAACCAGCATTTTATCCACAAGGTGGAAGCTTTTGTGGACTAAAGTTGTGTGGATTGCAATAAAGTATCACTAAAGTCGTGGTATATATCACTTTATTGCATACCGGTAGGAGGAAAAATTAAAACTATCACTTTAAGAGATGAGTGAAACTGGTATATTGCTGAAGCAATTTGCTTCGACCGGTGGCCTCGCAATTTGCTCCGCTGCCAAACCAGAAGAAAGAAGAAGGATGAAGAAGGAAAAGGGTTAGGACTTAGGAGGGTTAGATTTATTTTTTTTAGAAAAAAATGTTTTTCCTTTTTTTAGTCCAGGGAAAAAATTGTTATTTCCTTTATTTTTGGTCAAAATTCGTGTTAACAATCGATGTCAATGCATCTCAATGTTATATTGGCACATACTTCATAAAGTTTGGGTTATTTGAGCACTTTCTAATTTTTCAGGGTTATAGTAACACTTTCAACCTAAAGTCAAGATTATTTTTGACACTTTACTCTTGTATACAATTAAAAATATTGGTGGTTAAATATAACTTGAATACTCCCTATGTTTTACTAAGAGTGACACTCAGGGGCGGAGACAGGCGGGGGCTAGAGGGGGCTCCAGCCCCGCCGAGCTAAAATTTATGGGAAATTTTAGGGTAAATTTTTATATAAAAGAATTTTAGCCCCCTCTAATACAAAGAAAAATTGGAGATTTTTTTTTTTTTGCACATCAGCCCCCGCCACAAATGCTTTCTTGCTCTGCCCCTGGTGACACTATAAGTTTAGCTGTTTGGATTGAAGAAAACAAGTGGATTAAATTGATTGTAGCAACTAAAAAATAGAATTAGTGGGGACAAGTGTGTTATTTAAAATTAGGCAAAATTTTGGGAAAGACCGTCTTTCCATGAGCATATGGAAAGACGAGATTGAATTGGAATTATAAAAGATAAAAAGTTTTAATTGCAACATTAAAATTTTATTATGCAACATGTATGAGTGATAAGTTTATGACCCGATTAATACAACCCAAAAATTTTATTTGATTTCTTCAAATTTGCAGTTTAAATCTTAATTTTTTCATAACTTATAGAAAGGTCGTCTTTCAAGAGACGGACTCTTAAAATTAAATATTTAAAAATAAATATTTCATTAAGGCAAGTATACCATGAATGGAGGGAGTAATACAGTCAAATAGTGCTATTGTTAGTGCCTCGGAAGTCGGAAGTAGCTTAGTTTGTCTAAAACTGTTCATGTAATTAAAAACTACACTGAAAACTCCTCCATTGCTCCGCCGCCTTGTTGATTCTTCCGACGAAGATAAGCAGTCGATTCAATTATCATCAACAAGGTTCGTTTCATTGCTCAATTGTGTAGATTTCGGTTGCTTTCTTTTGTTTGCATTTTTTCAACTATTTTGTTTCGTTTGTTTTTTCAGTTGGTTAATTTAAGCAACTCCGAAATGGCTATTGCCGAGAATGTTAAAACTCTTACGATACGTTGGAATCCCAGAAGAAGATTTTCGCTTTGGTCTATGAAGAAAGACCCAGATCTTGAATCTGCTTTATCACGTAATCGTAGGTGGATAGCCAATAATCAGATTAAAAACATTATAAGTCGGTGCCCGAATCAGGTGGCTTCAGTTAATTTCCTCCAGAAAAAGTTCAAGACTCTTGATCTTCAGGGCAGAGCTCTAAATTGGCTCAAAAAGTATCCCTGTTGTTTTGAAGTGTATCTTGAGAATAATGAGCAGTATTGTAGGCTAAGTAAACAAATGAGGGTTTTGGTTGAGGAGGAAGAGTGCCTGAAGGAGACTCAGGTAGGCGTATTCGCTGAGCGGTTGGCGAAGCTGTTGATGATCAGCTCAAACCAGAGGCTTAATGTCACAAAGCTTAATGAGTTGAGGCGGAACTTTGGATTCCCGGATGACTACCTGCTGAAAATTGTGCCCAAGTACCCTGAAATGTTTAGGATTGTTAATTATACGGGTAGGCGTAGTTCGATGGAGATTGAGCTCTTGTCGTGGAACCCTGATTTAGCAGTTTCTGCTGTTGAGAAAAAGGCAGTGGCGGAAGGGCGTTATCCGAGTTTTATTTGTTCATTGCCATCTTCTTGGGTGAAATCGTGGGAGAGATTTGAGGATTTTAATTTGAGCCCATATATTTCACCTTATGTTAGTCCAGGAAATTTGGTGGAGGGGTCGAAGGAAATGGACAAAAGAACAGTTGGTTTGGTGCATGAATTGTTATCCTTGTCCTTGTGGAAGAAAATGTCGATTCTTAAGCTTGGTCATTTTAGAAAAGAATTTCGCTTGCCTGAAAAGCTTAACATTTTGCTCCTTAAACATCCTGGTATCTTCTATGTCTCAAATAGATACCAGATTTACACAGTTGTTCTTAGAGAAGGATATAAGGGGTCCGAATTGATTGACAAGGATCCTTTAGTTATATTGAAGGATAAATTTGGAGAACTGATGCAGGGGGGACTTCACGAGTATAATAGAAGGAATTATTTGCAAAATCTTGAAAAGAAGAGAAAGAAAGGTGTGATAACTCCGAAACCTGAGAAAAAGAACTTAAGCAGTGAAATGTCTGAACTAGAGGGAGACGGTGAAGATCTTGGTGGCATATTTGACCCTGAAGAGCGAAAACGGTTTTATAAAATCCTTTTTGATGATGGTGTTCCATGACTTACAAGGTTAAGCAGATTTTGCCCGAAAAATTGCTACTGTGGTACCAGCCTACCAGGTGATTTGGTATAGTTTTGTATCTCATTATGTACTAAAACTTGTGTGATAACAGTATATCATTCTTTACTCCTGTAGTTTGTGGATGGATGATCCAGTTATGAGGCAAAAAGAAACTTTGCACACTGGTCAGTGTCTCAACAACCTTCTCTCAACGTTTACTTTTTTGATTATCTACTTCAGAAGATCATGGACATTCTGTTTCACTTAACTGGTTGTAATTACATTTATTCCAATTTGCCTCCATTATCAATGGACTAAATGTGAGCATTTTGGTTGTTCTTCTAGGTTGTGGGGAATGCTGCTAATTCTTTCATTGTAATGTTACCTCATTTTTTTCAAGTTCTGCTCTTCTTTATTTTGTTAGTAGTTGCATTTCTTCTTTGTTTCGTGTACATTATGTTTATCTTTTGTGTTTCTGAATGTGATTGACCATTTACTGGGTTTTAGAGAACCAAGCCTACCTTCAACTATGGAAGGGCTTTTTCATTCCATGTCTATCTTCTGTCTGTCTTTCTCTGAGATACCCATTATGGAAACCAGTTAATCCTGCCAGTTAGGTAACTTACATCAAGTGTCACAGTTTTTCAGCTTCATGACTAGCAATATGCCAGAATGTCGGTTATTGTTAAATGATGTGTTTTGAGCAAAAAGGGCCACTTGAAATTTGTTCTTCCTTTCCTTATTTGTACAAGGCCAAATGGAAGGGTAGCAAAGGATTATGCTGAAAATGCTGACATCCACTTTATGTCTGAGCTTGACTGGTGATCTGTTTATATTTTGTCGACCTCAATGGATTTATATGATTTAATCACGCACTTTATTTTTTGCAATTTTTTTAACTCAATAGAACTTTGGGCTCGGTCTTGCTGCTGAAGTATGTGGAGTTTGAATTGCTTATGCCTCAGCAATAAATGCAAAATTTCTGCGGGGGTGAAAGTTGAGATGCATGGAGAGGTTGTAGCGGATAACAAGCAGATAACAAGAGAAACACCATCTGAAGTGCCTAGAGGCTTGCTTCCTGAAATTTTGATAAAGAACCTGCATGGTAAGCATCTGACACTCTCTGGTGTTTAGTATTCTTGTTTGTGGGTATTTATTGCAGCATTATATATAATATCTTAGTGTTTGGTTGAGGTAATGTCTGCACCTCTCTGATAAATAATAGTAGTCCGAGTCATGCATTCCTTGAGGGTATATGGGGAAATCATATTGATCATTGGTCTGTGAAACCATTTGGGTAGAGATTTGTTGAAATGAAATAAAATGATGCCAGGTGTATTTTTCTGTAAACAGTAGATTGCTCCTCTCATAAGAGGAGTCAGAATTCCTTATGGCTTATAATCAAAACCGGCTCAGGTGGTAGGCTGTTACTGCCAAGAGGATATCCTAGGTTCCCCCAAATTGTTATAATCAAACAAGAGGAACATGAGGCCTTAGTTTAATGCTGCCAAAAGATCCAAATAGTAGAGAAGTCTGATGGGTGAAAAAATGAGACTCAGTGCCTACTGCCTTGTTTAACTAGCTGTACTTACAAGTTACAACCATGTACAAAAGATATCTAATGACATTATTGTAATCAGCCAGATCCAGTTTCTTACTGTCTATGCACCTGCAAAGAAGGCAGAAGACCGATTCAACTAGTATTAAAAAAACAAATCTATTTGAGGTACAAACTACAGTTTGATTCTTTCCCATTTGTTTGATCTCTGCTCTTCCCTGCTGGCCTTCTACTTAGTTGATGATTATGGTTAAAACTTCTGAGGTCACGGATAGATGGACCTTCTACCACCAAGAGTAGTAACCCTTGCAGGTAAATTGGCATATCTGAGTGATGAAGAAAACCTGAATTTTACTGGGATGTTCCGTACTTGCGCATCCAAGAAATAAGCCATTTTATTCCCTTGTTTGAAAATACGAGGGATGGTGAATATTCTTCAGATGATCTGATATTGATGTAACCGTGATGTTCTAATCACATTGCAGGATAATGCAGATGTCAAATGTGAGCTCTCTACAAAACTGCGGAATGGGACTTGTGATCGTGTTTTTGGGGCGCCATGTTTTGCAAAGCGAACCTCACGGGACTCCCTAACATTGCAGTATATGATACATTTTTTTTTTTATCGTTTCTTGCTCTAACATTCTACTTGTATAGAAAGTTTACATTTCTAGTTCCTTGAAGCTTCAACACATGAAGTGAATAGTGGGAATTTCACGGCGATTGCAGCTGTGATAAGTGAATAAGATTCCCTGCTATTTGGTGGTAGCTCTGCCTTGGCGGTCATTCTCCTCTTGTTACAGGGAGTTGTAATTCCTGAACTAGCACACAATGCTTTGGCAGTTGTCACCAAAAACCATACAAGTAGTTCAGGGTTAACTGCTAATCGTGACAGTGAAGATAAATCTTTAATTCAGGAAATAGAATATTCATTAATCATCAGATCTGAGCCGACTGCATTACATAACCTAATACATTTCATAGCACGTATGAAACCAACAAAAGCATAACGTTTCCTAGGATTTCAACAGCAGTACTACTCAAGCCCTTTCGCCCCGGATCCTCCTAGCCAGCTGCATATCCTTGGGCATGATAGTGACCCTCTTGGCATAAATAGCGCAGAGGTTGGTGTCCTCAAACAGCCATACGAGGTAGGCCTCAGCAGTCTCCTGGAGAGCCGACACGGCGCTGCTCTGGAACCTCAGATCAGTCTTGAAGTCCTGTGCGATTTCCCTCACCAGCCTCTGGAACGGCAGCTTCCTAATGAGCAGCTCGGTGCTCTTCTGGTACTTCCTGATCTCCCTCAGTGCAATAGTTCATGGGCGGAATCTGTGGGGCTTCTTCACTCCTCCGGTGGCCGGGGCCGACTTCCTCGCCGCCTTGGTCGCCAGCTGCTTCCTGGGCGCCTTACCGCCAGTGGACTTGCGGGCTGTTTGCTTGGTTCTAGCCATTGCGAGTGGAAGTAGTGGAATTAGAGTGTATTGAAGAGTAGTGGAATTAGAGTGTATTGAAGAGTAGTGTACTAGTTTTGTTTCAGATGTGAGAAGTGGTGAGAATGGGGAGAAGAAAGGGGTTTTTTTTATAGGAGAAGAATTGGGAGTGAAATTTTGGGTTTTGGGGAAATGTTTGGCGGGATTAGGGGTGGCAAATGGGCGGACGGGTCAAATACGGGTTGGGTAAAATGGGTATTTAAAAAATATGGGTATGACTCATTTTGACCCATTTTATTATGGGTAAAATATGGGTCGGGTCAAAACGGGTCGAGT